>PVKH010030551.1:0-12484 GCA_004027955.1 Chaetophractus vellerosus
TTCCCAAACTTTTTCTGTCAATTCTTTTTGATAGCTGATAACATTTTAGGCCACCCATCTTTTCTACTTGTATGCAAAGGTTTTCTTCTTTACATATGCCTCATAATTATTTCTTTACATTTTTGATGTCTAATGGACCTATTTTTTGTTTTTTTTCCCCCTTTCCTCCATGTATTCAGAAAACACTCTTCAGTAATTTCTGTTAAATTTTCATGTTAATTTCTTGTTTTTCCCTCCACAATAGTCTTCTGATTTAGAAATCCCACTTTGGGGAATAATTCCCCCGAAGTAAATTAGAGTATATGTACTTACGGAAGCTCAGTTATTTTATAACTTTAAGGCCTACCAAACCACTATAAAGTATGGAGTTTTTTCTACTCTCAGTTAAATCTATAATTTTCTCTCAGTTTAGGGACTATCTTTTCAAAAGATTTTTATTCAGAGCTCCATGTGGTTTTTATCTCATAGGAATTCTTTAGAAGAGCCAGATCCTGTAGAACTGGTTGTAATCTGTAGGGTTGAATTTTTATCCTCCAGACTCGTTTGATGGAGCTGCACCGCCAGTGGGAATTACTTTTAGAGAAGATGCAGGAAAAAGGAATCAAACTGCTGCAGGCCCAGAAGTTGGTACAATATTTACGAGAATGTGAGGATGTAATGGACTGGATCAATGACAAGGTGTGTTTTGGGAATGAAGATTTGCTAAGTCTTTTACCAAAAGGAATGGAAGAGGCTTATCTGTGATCTGCAGCTGATAGCCAGTGTTTGTGGCAGATGTAGCCAGTTTAAGCAGAAGGGATGGAAATGGGATTGCTATATCTCAGCTGCTCTCTGGGTATATTCTGTACTGCATCTTTGAAACCTACAGTCTCTGAGACAGAAATGTATGAATTTAACCTCTTGCCTATGAGAGGAACTGAAATCATAAACCACACAGAAAACTGCATCTACTAAAGCTAATACGGCCCCATTCCTAATGTGTCTGTTTCACAATAAACTTCTGGGAGGCATTGTTACCATGTGTTGGTTGGTGACTCTGGCTCTGTTGTGATTCCTGAATAGGAAGCAATTGTGACTTCTGAGGAGCTGGGCCAGGACCTAGAACACGTGGAGGTTTTACAGAAGAAATTTGAAGAATTTCAAACAGATATGGCTGCCCATGAAGAAAGAGTTAATGAAGTGAACCAGTTTGCTGCCAAACTCATTCAGGTAAATAGCAGAGTTCTGTGTTTCTTGCAGCAGCATTATATTAACTTTCTAGTGTATTCAGAAGAAAATTTTGATGATCAGTTCCTTCCTCTCTGAGTGAGCAAGTTCTTGTAAGCATGTCTAAGACTTTTGCTTAGACCTAAGGAGGGCAACAATACCGAGTTTCTGCTAAATTAGAGAGTGCTTTCTAACGTGTTACCGTGGGCAGGAAGGGCAGAGTTCATTTGATCTGTTTTCTCCCTCCACTTTGGGGTAGGGCTTGGTAAAGCTTTTATTGGGCTACCAAAATGTGACTGGTAGAGAAGAATACTTTTAAAGAAATGTTTCCGATGAAGCCAGGAATGAATACTTGGAGCCCTGAAAACCATGTGTTTGAGCCCTGAAAACTATGCTTGACAGCCTCATGAGCATTTGAAATAAACCTTTAGCAGTTGGGGCAGGTGGTTGCATTGATGAAGCTGTTACTAATTTGCAGTTAAAGTGTTTCTTAATAGAAAGGTATTTAGTAAGTACATAACCACTTTATATAGACTAACCACTCTATTCCAAGTGGTAGATAATAGCGCTCCCCTTTTTAGAGAAGAGGAAACAAATGCTTTTAAGATACAGATCACTTAATTTCACAGAGAAGACCAGCATTTCTTCTGTCATTGTCTTCAGAATGGCAGAGATTTTACTAAGGCGACAGTTTAAGGGGCCAATTCTAGGGTAATTAGTTGTAGGAGCCAGAGTTAGGACCAAATCCAGTCTCTTCTACCGCTTCTTGTTTAGGAACAGCATCCTGAAGAGGAACTGATCAAAACTAAGCAGGATGAAGTAAATGCAGCCTGGCAGCGACTGAAGGGACTGGCTCTTCAGAGACAGGGGAAGCTCTTTGGAGCAGCTGAGGTTCAACGCTTTAACAGGTACCAAGACAGAGTAGATATCCACTTGAAGGGGCTTGATAAACTATCTGGCATATGTTAAAGAGATGCCATAACTAGCAAGGCGTTGGCTCAGTGTGGGCTTCCGAGTTCTTTTAGATTCATCATAACTCTGGATTAACTGGTGTGTTTATTTTATTTATATATTTTTAAAGATTTATTTTACTTATTTATTTCTCTCCACCGCCTTGTTTGCACTTGCTGTGTCTGTTATCTTCTTGTTTCTTTAGGAGGCACTGGGAACCAAATCCAGGACCTCTGATGTGGGAGGGAGGCGTCTAATTCCTTGAGCCACCTCTGCTCCCTGCTTTGCTATGTCACTCGTGTTTTTCTTCTTGTGTTTCTTGTTGCGCCAGCTCGCTGTCTTCTTTAAGAGGCACTGGGAACCCAACCAGGGACCTCCCATGTGGTCGGCGGGAGTCCAATTGCTTGAGCCACATCCACTTCCCTGGTGCCTTTATTTTATAGGGATGTGGATGAGACTATTAGCTGGATTAAGGAAAAGGAACAGTTAATGGCCTCTGACGATTTTGGCCGCGATTTGGCAAGTGTTCAGGCTCTGCTTCGGAAGCACGAGGGTTTAGAGAGAGATCTTGCTGCTTTAGAGGACAAGGTGAGTTTTGAAAGCAGCTGCTTCTATAAGTAAGTTACCAAGGATCAGGAGAGCAGTTTTAACAGAGTTTGTTTCTAGGTCAAAGCCCTGTGTGCTGAGGCTGACCGCCTGCAACAGTCCCACCCTCTGAGCGCTACTCAGATTCAAGTGAAGCGAGAAGAACTGATTACAAACTGGGAGCAGATCCGCACTCTTGCAGCAGAGAGACATGCACGCCTCAATGACTCATACAGGTAGAAATCATCTTCCAGTGCTCAACCACCTGTATCTTTTGTCTGTTTTTAGAGAAGAGGGGAAGGCAGAGTTAAGGGTCAATTCTATATATTAGAGAAAGTTTCTGTATGCCTGCCAGGTTTCACTTTAAGGAAGTGCAAGTGGCTTTTTACTATACCCATCATATTAGTTTGGAGATATCTAACTTTACTATCTTTCTTCCATTCCATATCACTGGATTATAACCAATAAAACTGGAAATGTCCCTTAAGCTATCTTAGCACCATATGAAATATCTGGTTAAAATTAAGTAAATCAAGGATTAGAAAGGAAAAGAATGCTTTTTACTACCAGGAGTTGAACTTGGAAATAATAGGGAAGTTGAAAACATGGGACAAGATTGAGACCTTGTAGGGATGGACAGAACCTAAATTTTAAAGGACTGATTTCAGCCTTCTTTAAACTTTCCTTTTCAGTCTAGACTGGGAGACTCCTATATTTTCCAGGACTAGAGTTTGTATAGCTTGTTAGACCATTGAGATCATAGGACTCAGACCTTTGAGAGGCCATTATCCAACCTGGGACATCCACTGGAAAAGGCTGACTTACTTCTGGTTTTCCCAAGGCTTCAACGCTTCCTTGCTGACTTCCGTGACCTCACCAGCTGGGTGACTGAGATGAAAGCCCTCATCAATGCAGATGAGCTTGCCAATGATGTAGCTGGGGCTGAAGCCCTGCTGGATAGACATCAAGAACACAAGGTAATGTGTCCAGGATGTTCCAGAAATAAAGATATTAGCTTATAAGGCATTAGCATGTCATTATCCAGTTAGGTCTATATTCAGAGTAGTTGAAACCTTGTTCACAGGTAGCTCTCATCATAAAGATTGTTGTGGTTAACTGTGATCCATAAAAGCAAAGACAAAAGCTCTGGCAAAGTTGAAGTGCTACTATATTGCACACCCATCCTATGCTATCTTCAAAAAAAAAATTGTAAATACTGAATTTCATAGTTGAATACTATGAAATACTAGTATTTCTCCAAGGTCTGTTCCATGGAAAACTAATTTATATGAGATCTTAAGGTCTTACCTTTAAAAAGAAAGGGAGTTTTCTGTGGCAGTATAATTTTAGAAAACACTGTTAAGCAGAATTTTTAAAATTATTACTAGAAGGCTTCAGAGAGGTTTTAATGTGCTAGGTGTAAAATCAATATACAAAAGTCAAGTATGTTCCTTCCCACTAGGAACAGAGTTAGAAATGTGATTTTTAAAAAATACCACTTATACAAAACAGGCCTCCTCATTGGGCCCCTGAGAGCTAACAGGCAGAGATAGTAAGGCAACCAATCAGAACAGCAAACAGCTGGGGTCCCTCCCCAACCTTATAAAGGGGAAAGAAGTAAAGGTCCTAACCCGGGGCCCCACACAGACAACTCACCCACAATCTATGTCTCAGATTGTATACTCTTTTCTTGTTTCTTAATAAACTCTATACTCCTGTGCCTAAATAATAATAATAATAATACCACTTAAAATTGCACCAGAAAACAAATCTAGCAAAAGTTATGTAAGACATTTGTGGGAAAAGTTATAAAGCTTTTTGAAAGACATTCAAGAAAAACTAAATAAATAAGGTTATTTAGCTAGTTCATGGATGGAATGACTTTTTTTTTTTTTTTTTCGTTTTTTTTCTTTTTCGAGCAGTTGTAGGTTTATAGAAAAATTATGCAGAAAGTACAGAATTCCTGCATACCCTTTGGAATGATCTTTTGTAAAGGTATAATTCTCCCCAAAATAATTCAGGTCAGTGCAATTATGGTCAAAGGCCCAGCAGGTTTTCTGTTGGTTTTTAGAATGAGACAAGCTGATTCCTTTTTATTTCTTTTATTTTAAAAACAACTTATTGAAATAATTCATACAAGACAAGCTGATTCTAAAATTTGTTTGGAAGAATAAAATTCGAAAGTAGCTAGGGCAGTTTTGGAGAACAAGGTGGGGTTGTGGGAGGAACTTTCCCTATCAAGTAATATAAAGTCATAGCAAACAAAACCATTTGGTGCAAGGAAAACAGACCATCGAAACAGAGGAGAGAACTCAGACCAATTGGAAGAAGACCTGACAGGAGAAGGACATAAGAATAAGTGATACTCTCATTCTAGATGTGATATTCTGACCTATAATGATCACTTGAAATTCCATAACTTACTTTTGTTTTACAAGATGCTGAGCATAGTTGTGCCCTTTATTGCCCATAGGGTGAAATTGATGCTCATGAAGATAGCTTTAAATCTGCAGATGAATCTGGACAGGCTTTGCTTGCTGCTGGCCATTACGCTTCAGATGAGGTGAAGGAGAAGGTAAGAGAGTAGAAAAGGAACTTTCAAAGAAGAGATTGGATTCTTTTTTCTTTTTAATCTCAGATAGTTGTTATCTATCCTTAAATATCCAGACACTGCATGTCACCATGATGACTGAGATTCTATCTCAAAGTTGAGGAGCAGCTTCTCTCTTCAGAGATAGAGACACATGTATGGTTCAGTATGGTGATTGGTGTCTAATCACAGAAAGACTGCATTTATTTGGCAAACATGTGACACATTTCCTACTTGAAGGGGACTTTGTAGGGAGTTGAGTCCTGCATTAGTAGTTGGAGGCCAAGAGCCAACAAATTTTTATAAAATTATATAGATAAACACTTATGTGGGAAATGGATGTGGCTCAAGCAATTGGGCTCCCGTTTACCATATGGAAGGTCCCGGGTTTGTGTCCCGAGGCCTCCTAAAGAGAAAGACAAGCAGACAGAGCAAGACAGTGAGCACAAAAACAATGGGGTGGGGGGGGGAGGTAAAGAAATAAAAATAAAATAAATCTTTAAAAACTAAACATTTTTGCAGGCCTGTCCGGGAGTATAAAATTGCCTGGGGAACATTAGATAAATACTGGCTTTTCAAATATATATATATACCAAGAGGAGGCAGTTCAGACAGATTGAATTGTCAATAACTTTGGAGTCTAAAACAACAGTGATCGTTTTTTTTTTTTTTTTAAATCATCTATTATGGAGCACCCACTCGATTGGCATTCCTCAGTTGAGAGACTCTGTTACTTACACTGCTTCTTTTTCAGATAGATGCACTTTTTTCTCAATCTAGTTTACTTAGCATTTTTACCTAGAACTATTTTGTGATAACATGGCAGTAAATTCTTTGTTAGAAGAGGCCATCCCTTTTATATTCAGCATAAACATACAATCTGCTCAGTATTTATACATTTGTTGTGGCATGGCTTAAACACAAGTGAATATTATTATTCTCCTTTTGCAAATCAGTAAAAAGTCTTCAAGATTAGCATTAGGATTAAAAATTCCATGGCTGCCGTTATGTCTGACTAGAGAGCATTAGGAATGACATTTCATCCCAGTAGAACAGTAGACATTCTGTTTCCTGTTTCTCCAAGCTCACCATCCTTTCCGAAGAAAGAGCTGCCCTGCTGGAGCTTTGGGAACTACGCAGGCAGCAGTATGAGCAATGCATGGACCTGCAGCTCTTCTACCGAGATACCGAACAGGTGGACAATTGGATGAGCAAACAAGAGGTAATTTGTGAGCAAAGATCCTTGCCACATAAATGAGAAAAGAAGTCTTTTTGTTTATCTTTCAGTTAGTTGGCTTGTTCTGTTTAGAAAATCTTTACCATGTCTTTTCTGAATCAAATGAAGAGAGAATGCTGAGCAAGCTCTACCAGCATTTTTCCCTGATAAGATTGCAAGATCTTCAGAAGAGGCCCCAGTTTTTTTAGATAGGTGTGATATAAAATTGATTTTTATTAAAGAGAATAATCTTTTTTTCTTAGAATTTAGCATTATGTATAATCCAAATCTAATAGAAGCAACAAAGTTATTTGGAAAAAAGTTTCAGAGGAATATGGAATAAGGTTTTCATGGTATTGTTGAATTGGTTGTAAGTGGATCCAAAAAGACTTAGACTGGGGCCGGCTGTAGCCCAGTGGATAGGGTGCCGGTACACCACATGGAAGGCCCCGGGTTTGGTTCCTGGGGACCTCTCCGAGTGGGCAGACCGCCTGAGAAGGCAAGCCTCCATGGGTGGGGCAGAGCCGCCATGGGCATGGCAAAAAGCCACCACAGGCAGGGCAAAGCTGCCACGGGCAGGGCGAGCCATCCTGCGAACGGAGCAGAGCCACCCACAAGCGGGGCAAGCCGCCTGCCTGCACAGTGAGCTGACTCAGCATGTCGCCGCAGCAGGGGGAGACAAAGCAGACATGGAAGAACACAAAAATGAGCACACAGCAAGAGCAAGAGCAAGCAGCAAGCAGAAAGGGGAGGGATATGTAACAAAAACAAAAACAAAAACTTAGGCTTTCCAGAGGGGATCTTAGTAGTTTGATAACCACAGACTCTCTTTGCTTTTTTCTGTATTTTGACCAAAATTATCTTCTAAATTTTCCAGTTTTAGAAGATCAGAGGATAGGATGTTATTCTAAACACTTTTGTTTCCTTTTGCAAGGCATTCTTACTGAATGAAGACTTGGGAGATTCCTTGGATAGTGTGGAAGCACTTCTCAAGAAGCATGAGGACTTTGAAAAATCCCTCAGTGCCCAGGAAGAAAAGATTACAGTAAGATCCCTTATTGTTCTCAGTGCCTTCAAATGATCCTTAGAGTATGCCAGAAGTCTTTTCTTTTCTAGAAGGTTTCTAAACAGATTTGATGAGGGAGCTATGTAAAAGGTATTCTGTGAGTACTTAAAATCTCATGGTGATGATATACCATCTTGTTGGAGACATACACAACTTAGCTATAAACCTCCAAATTGAGATATACTTTTTAATGAAAGTAAAGAATTATTTTAGGAGGTGATCTTCCCCTTCAAAACAGATCTTAGAAGTAGGCATTGGAAGGCTGTAAACTTGCATCTAATCCCTGTAAGGAGATCATGTTGTATCTAATGTTTTCAGTCTTGAATAGAGCCAGTATGATATCGTTAGTAAACATCAAACAAAAACTCAAATGCTAGGAGGAAACAAGTGTCCATCAACAGATGAATGGATAGGCAAAATGTGGTATGCATATATCGTGGAATATTATTCAGCTGTAAAAAAGAACGGAGTACTTATATATGCATCAACATGGATAAATTTGAAGATATGTTGAATAGAATATGTGAAACACAAAAGGATAAATATTGTGTGGTCTCACTGATATGAAATAATTAGAATACGCGTATTCAAAGACTCAGAAACTAGAATACATGTTATCTGAGACTGGGGAGGGGTAGGGAATGGAGAGTTAAAAATTGAGGGGCCGGCTGTATAGCCCAGTTGGTAGGGCGCTGGTTTACCACATGGGAGGCCCCGGGTTCGGTCCCCGGGCCTCCTCGAACGGGCAGACCACTTCAAGAAGGCAAGCAAACGCGGGCGGGGCATGCTGCTGAGGGCAAAGGCAAACCCCCGTGAGCAAGGGCAAGCCCTCACAAGCAGGCGGGCCGCCAGTGAGCTGACTTGGCAGGTCGCCCCAACAGGGGGACACAGGCAGACACAGAGGAACGCAGAGAAAAATGAACGCAGCAAGAACAAGCAAAAGAGGGGGGGGTGTATAATAAATTTTAAAAAATAATAATAAAATAAAAACTTAATTGATAGAGAATTCTATTGGAAGTGATGGAAAAGTTTTGATAATAGAGGATGTTGATGATATCACAACATTGTGACTGTAATTAACACCACTGAATTATTTATATGAATGTCAATAAAGGGAGAAATTTCAGATTGTATACATGTTACCAAAATAAAATATTAAATAAACAAAAAAAGATTGATACCAAGAAAGATGGAAAGGTATTAATCAAATCTCAAGAAAAACCTCAGCATGGTGCTTGAGATTGAAAAAGAAAAAAAATAAGCATCATGATTTAGTTAGTCCTACCAAAAAACTCCACTATTGGAACTCTAGCTCTTTATGAAGTATCTTTGTTTTTGTTGTTAAAACCAGCAATCAAAATAAACTGAACTTAGAACAAATCTTTTAAATTACCCAATCACAAATGTTTTTTAAAAAAATTTTAAGGGAAAACGTCATAACAAAACTTAGAATGAAAACTTTGGCCTGTGTTAAGGCTTAGAGTGTTTTGTGACTTGTTCAGCAGTTACTTTTCTCTAATAGCCAAGGTACACAATAGTATGTTTACTAGTGAAGAACTCTTAATCTTCCTTTCTAGGCATTAGATGAATTCGCAACCAAGCTAATTCAGAACAACCACTATGCAATGGAAGATGTGGCTACTCGCCGAGATGCTGTAAGTTTCTAGGTTCATTATGCTTCTTTCTGTATATGGATATCCCTCATAAGTCAGATATTAAAATTGAGCATCTTCAGCTGGAAAACTTGAAATCTTGGGAGTAAGAACCAGAGATTCACATGGATCCTTGTCTTTCAGCTGTTGAGCCGCCGCAATGCCCTTCATGAGAGAGCTATGTATCGCCGGGCCCAGCTGGCTGATTCATTCCACTTGCAGCAGTTTTTCCGTGATTCTGATGAGCTCAAGAGTTGGGTCAACGAGAAGATGAAAACTGCCACAGATGAAGCTTATAAGGTTTTGTGTTTTTTGCATTGTTATGTAGCACTTAGTTAATGAAGCTAAACGTAGGGGAGTTATCTGAAGCTATCACTAGTAAATTGTGACATAGAGGATTCCAGAAACCACGCTCTCTACTGTAAGTTGACTGTTTATTCATTGCCACCAAAAGATAGGTATGAATGTAACATGAAGTAACTTGACATGTTCAGGCTCAAGGAAGAATCCCTTTCTTTTATCGGCAGGACCCATCCAACCTACAAGGAAAAGTGCAGAAGCATCAGGCTTTTGAGGCTGAGCTCTCTGCAAACCAAAGCCGCATTGATGCCCTGGAGAAGGCTGGGCAAAAGCTGATTGATGTAAACCACTATGCCAAAGATGAAGTAGCAGCTCGTATGAATGAGGTCATCAGTTTGTGGAAGAAGTTGCTAGAGGCCACTGAACTGAAAGGTAGGAGAAAATGTTTTCACTGGATTGTAATTGGAATATTTGAGGAACTAAATCTTAGATGTTTTAGGAAATATAAACCACCCAGGTAAGGTGAAGTTTTATGACCCTTGGGTGTTAGAGCTAATTTCTTGAGTTGGAGTTACTCAGCTTAGGCTCTGATGCTTAGTCATTTGTTGAACATGATTGAGCGTGCTGATTGGTGAGGGAGGCCTGACTAAGGAAATGAATTGACCAAACTACCTTGAGTAAATTGGGCCCTGTTTTAGTCAGCCACAGGGGTGCCTTTTGAAATATACCAAAATTGGTCGATCTTCATAAAGGGTATTTATTTGGAGTAGAAGCTTACAGTTACCAGTCCACAAAGCATAAATTTCTTCCCTCACCAAAGTCCACGTGTTGGAGCAAGACTGCTGCCGATGTCTCCAGTGTTCAGGCTTCTGGGTTCCCCTGTTCCGGGGGCTGCATTTCTCTCTGGGCTTAGCTTTTGTTTCCTCCACAAGTTCAGCTGTAGACCATGAGGCTCTCTATGCTTTGTGTCTCTCCACAAGGCCAGCTGGAGACTTATCAGGCGAACGGCTCACTCCAACATCAGAACTGCTTCTCCAATCTGCTTCTCTCAATCTGCTTCTCTCCAACATCAGAACTGCTTCTCAAATCTGCTTCTCTAAATCTGCTTCTCTCATCTCTGCTGCTTTTTGTCTAGCCTTGTATACTTGAGACCATGCCCACCGAGGTGTGGGGCTCAACGTCCCACTGATGTGGCATTTAACACCCTAATCATAACTTAATCATGCCCAGATGAACAGATCAGTTTACAAGCATAATCCAATTTATATTTTTGGAATTCATAATTAAATAAAACTGTCAAACCATTACAGGCCCCATCACTGACTCTCAAAGTTCACTTATAAGCCAAGGGCATTTAATGATTCTCACGATAAATGACATAAAGAGGTGTCTTTATCTCATGGCAAGTAGACTGGTTTTCAGACAACTTCCAATTCAGCCTCTAGAAGGCAGAGAGGTCGTTGGAATTTATATTTTCTTTACCTGTGAGATGGAAACGAAGCAGTAACTAAAATTCTCATCCGTAGTCTTTCACTGAGATACCATTGTTTATGAGCACTGTTGATAGAAGGAAAGAGTTAACAAAGAGAAACTTAAACTTTGCCTCTTTGAATAGGAATAAAGCTTCGTGAAGCTAACCAGCAGCAGCAATTTAATCGTAATGTTGAGGATATTGAATTGTGGCTGTATGAAGTGGAAGGACACTTGGCCTCAGATGATTATGGCAAAGATCTTACCAATGTCCAGAACCTTCAGAAGAAGCATGCCTTGCTGGAGGCAGATGTGGCTGCTCACCAGGTAGAGTGTGAATTGGGGGCTGTTCTTGGGCAAGTGAATGCAGAAACCATATGAGTGGAGAATGGCAAGCAATTTCAAGACCAGACTAGTTTGAGAAGAGAGGGATGAAATGTATTGATTTTCTTAGATAACCCTATGTGTTCCGTATGTTTCTGCTCAAATTAAACTCAGAGCTTTTGGGGAGTCTATGATGTGGGAAAGAGATGCCAGAAAGAATACTCTCAGGGGTGGGAAGAGGACCATGTTAATATTTCTTCTTTATGATAAAACCACACCTAAAAATGTCAACCTAGAAATATCCAGAACATAGTTGCCCAAAATAGGTCAAAGCTTTCAAGATTCCATTCTTTCCCATTCCCAGGATCGTATTGATGGCATCACCATTCAGGCCCGCCAGTTCCAAGATGCTGGCCATTTTGATGCTGAAAACATCAAGAAGAAGCAGGAAGCCCTTGTGGCTCGCTATGAAGCTCTCAAAGATCCCATGGTTGCCCGAAAGCAGAAGCTGGCTGATTCTCTACGTTTGCAGCAGCTCTTCCGTGATGTCGAAGATGAGGAGACATGGATTCGTGAGAAAGAGCCCATTGCTGCATCCACAAACAGAGGTCAGTCTGCCACTATCAAATAGGAATTTAGTTGGGAAATGGCTATTCCATTGGAGCATAAAAGGGACACATTTCAGAATGAGCAAGGTGACGTTGACATTAAACTGGAGGCATGGTAGCTGAGAGTGAGAGGTTAGTGCTTTTCCTCTTCATGGCTTGGATAACTAGAGAGTGTTTTCTGCTTTCAGGCAAGGATTTGATTGGAGTACAGAATCTACTAAAGAAACATCAGGCCCTGCAAGCAGAAATTGCTGGACATGAACCCCGCATCAAAGCAGTTACACAAAAGGGAAATGCCATGGTGGAAGAAGGTGAGTATTGTGGAGATGGTCATCAGTAAAAATGGCTTTGCTTTTGTTTTTCTAGTCACCTTTCTGATTAAGTATATGGACTTGTGTTTTAGTTTGCTTAAGTCTGCCAAGGCAATATACCAGAAGTGGGTTGGCTCTTACAATAAGGATTTATTAGTTTAAAAGCTTTTAGGCTGAGAAAAATGCCAAATCAAGGCTTCATCAG
>PVKH010030552.1:0-12474 GCA_004027955.1 Chaetophractus vellerosus
TTCTCCATCCCCTTATTATCCATACTTTTTGATCTTTTAATTCTCCATCCATCCATATCCCTTTATATTTCCTTGGGAAACTGTTTTGTGCTTCGTCTGCAATGGACATTGCACACAGCTCACCCTTTCTTTCTCTAATCAGGATGGCGGCCTAGTGGAAGAGCCCACTACTTCACCATTTTTGCCTTCACCAAGCCTGAAGCTCCCCCTTTCAAACAGTGCACTCCCTAATCAGACCCTGGGTGGGATTGCCTCAGGGCTGGGCATGCAGAACTTGAATTCTTCTAGACAGGTGAGGCTGTTGGGAGAGATCCAAATGTGGTTTTTGTTTTAGCTGCCTTGAAAACATGTGTTTGAAAAACAAACGTTCTTATTTTTAATTAATACCTGTATTTGAAATTATAATACAAATATGTAAAAGTAGTTGAAAAACTATAAAGATTCCCTTCAGACGATTTACTGGAGTCAGGAGTGGAACAAACAGTTCTTGAAATTATTCATGTCATGGGAAATGCTTCAGTTATATTTGGCTTTACACTTCACTAAGAAGGATTTGCATTCTCCACACTCGTGGTGCTAACGTAAAGCTAGTTTAAATGATAATGTATTGCAGGGTAGTGATGAGTTGGCACACTCTTAGATGTTGGCAGCGCCCATCCTCGTTCCCGTGGCGATCAAAGCCAAATGTGTTGGTCTGTAAGAAAACACTACGTTTTCCATTTTCCCCCGGTCTAGAGGTGACATCTCACGGAAGGTTCTTGGTGGTTTTTCAGTGTCACTGGAATTTTTCCCTTGCTTTTAATCCGCTTTGGGGAAAGGTGAAAATCACCCAAGAAGTTACCACAGGGAGTGCTTGAAAGTTTTGTTTGTTTGCTGTTCTGTCTCATTTCTGTCTAGTAGATTTTCTGATGTGAAACAATATACAAACAAATAATGCTTTTCCCATTTGTAGAACATCCCTTTGGGCTGTTTTTCATACAAACGAGGTTTACACACAGACACCTTTGAGCCTTGTCTTTAAGGAGATGATGTGGTCTCCGGGGGTCACTGAACAGTCCCCAGGAGCCCCCTGTCGTGAATTAGAATTGACAGGTCCCCCTTCTGCTCTCGCCAGTGCCCCAGTTGCTTGGCCTTTGGTTACCTCTCATTGCCAGTCTGGCAGGAGTATTTGCGTTAGTGTTATGCCATCTCAGCAACCAGCAAGTGGCCGGAGGGGGACTGCGAAGAGCAGTGTGCGAGAGGGTCAGTGCCTTTCAAACACCCCCTCCAGAGAGAAGGCGCCAGCTAGTGGGCTTCACCTGTTTGTTAGATACATCGCTGCAGCAGGCCAGAAAATACAGCTAAAATATATGGAAAAAACGCAGAAGCAAATTGTAAAAGTAATTTGTCAGGTTATTTAATGTCAGGGTTTGTTGAAGTAATAGTTATTTTCCTGTATAAAAATTTTGCTATGCCCACACTCTTAATCATAAATATTCTTTTAGAAATGTACATTATCCCAAGAGTTATATATGTTGCTGTTGTTTTGAAACACTGTGCTATTAAAGACTTCCTGGATATGATAGCCTTGTTTGGGGACACTTGAAACTGGCAGTGCCACATGGCTCCATGGGCTGATCTTCCCTCGTGGGTAGCAACCACTGTGGACAAAACAGCCCTCGCTGAAAATGCAGCTTGTGCAAGTCAACCCTGGTAGGAGGGAGAAACAACTTTGCATTTTTATTTAGGGGAAAAATTCATTTCACTCCACCTCCAAACGATGTGCCTGCCTCCGTCTCCCTCCAGATCCCGAGTGGCACTCTGGGTGTATTTGGCAGCAGCGGAGCAGCACAAGCCAGGACCGCGCAGCCGCCGCCGCCGCCCATGCAGCCTCTCGGCTCCTCCCAGCCCGGTCTCCGTGCTCAAGTGCCTCAGTTTCTATCCCCTCAGGTCAGCACATTCCCTGGTGTCCCATGCCCCAGGGCTGGCGTCCCATGCCCCAGGGCTGGCATCCCATGCCCGGGGCAGCCGCTCATTTAAAGCAAGAGCTGAATTAGCCTGCATCGAAGAGGAGGCCTTCCCGTTCTTCCTCCATGGAGTGCCTCCGCCCCCCTGAACCAGGCTTAGTACCCTCCTGGTCAGGGCACCACTGGAAGGCGCAAGGCCTGGCACCCAGCACGCCACATCAGTGGGGTCTCGCCTGATCTTTCTCGAGGAAGTTATTCAGGCAGACCCAGCGAATTGGCCTAGGTTAGTGGGAGAGGAAAGTGACAACCTGGAATATTTCTTAGGGGGTGAAGGAATCAACCAAGGACTGACGAATACTTTAATAAGAATTTCCATAGGATCCTGTGTAATAATAATAGTATGTGTGTATATATATGTTATAGATTTTTTCATCAGGTTTGCTATTTAGTATTAGATCATTTTTGCCCATAGAGATTCTTAGGGCAAAAAGAGGAATATAATTAAGAAAAAGGATATCGTTGTTTTGCATTGCTATAAGGTTTGGTACCAGGTTTTTCATCACATTGTTTACTTTTAGAACATGTCATAATTTTAGACTTTGGACTAAATTTTTAATTGCAATGTTAAGTCTTTATCCCTTGTAAGAACATTCAGTAATCGATTCTTTTAGGATGCCTGGGATAACTCAGAGCTCCACGTGATATCTAATTCCAGGGGTGGGGGCTTATCCCTGCCCTGGGGCAGCACAAGCGTCTTGAAGTACCCACCATATTCTAGAGTCTAGTGCCCTTCCGGCAAAGAGAACATTTGTGCTATTGCCAGGAAGGTATTTGAGATTACCAAGGGACCTTATTTTTAACCTGTCCCAAAAGAAGAGCACACTAATCCGTCCATCTTGTATTGTTCATGAAATTTAATTTAAATGGCAGTTTAAGCGCTGGGTGCTCCAGTGGCACAATCGGTTAGCACGCGGTACTTAAATTGCAGTTTAGTTTGTTGAAGTATGTGAAGTCATTAGTACTGGAGTATGAAAGGGAGTAGGCTGCACCAGGGAATTGGCTAGAGGTAATTGGCATGCCAGTTGTTTGAACCCAGGTTTGTGCACTGCATCAAAGTGGCCATAACCTCATAAAATAAGCTCATCAAATGTAATAGTGAGAACACAAGGTAAGCCTTATAACAAGGAGACCTGGCAGTAGAGTAGCTTAAACAAGCTAGACTTATATTTCTCTCATCTAACAGTGCAGAGAGAAGCTGTCCACACCTCGTGTGGCAACTCTGCCATAGCCATTTCCCAGCCTACAGGAAGGAAAGCAAGAGAGAGCCCGGGCAAGCACCTTTAAGCAGATTACCTGGAAATTTGCACTGAAGCTTCAGCTCACATCCCACTGCTCAAGCTTGGTTGCAAGGTGACAGCCAGCTACCAGAGGCCAGGAAATGCAGCCCAAGCTGGCAGTTGGGGGAGCAACTCGCTACTGAGGGGCAGCTATCTGTCTTCTCCAACCGAGCAGCCTCGCCTTGCCCCAATTTCCTCATCTATACACCATCTTACTGTTTTCTCTGTACTTCCATTTATTAATATTTTTTTCTTTAAATCGACTTGCCTCTTTAATTTAAATCATTTTATTTTTTAGAGAAAACTTTACATGTCCACCATAAATAGAAAAATCAACATTTTTCTAATACACAGGTAACTATGGAAGTAAACTCTGTCATGTTCCACCTAAAATCTTGCATAATACTGCAAATGTGCATATCACACTTTGAGGAACGCTGCAAGGGCCAGTGCCAGGCCAGGCCCTGGGAGGCTCAGAGCAGTGAATTCCAATGGAAGCAATGCTCTGAACTGGGAGCCTGAGGAAGGTCAAGGGGCAGTATGGTTGCAGGCTGGATTTACCTGCATGCACCAAAGGCGGGGGGGGGGGGGCAGCAGGACCTGCCGAGAGGAGGAGATGACTTAACAGAGCACATACACCTGCAAGGGGGCCACACTGGGGAACCATGGCAGGGGCTGAGAGTGTGGGGCCCTGCTGGTGGCAAAGCCCTCCCAGCTTCCCTAGATCCCACCTGCATCCTGTCTGCCCCCTAAAGTACACCAGCAGGGGAGCCCTGGGTTATTTCCCTTTTGACAGAACAGGAAGTCAGCATCTGAAATGAATGATCCAGACCCTGAGAGAATTCACTTATAATTAAAATGTTTAGAGAAACAGCACTTTTACTTTCTTCTTTCTTTCTTCCTTTCTTCCTTTTTCTGCTTCACAGAAGCATGTTACCTATTGATATTAAAATGTTTTAATAGCCTTTGAAGTTTACTCATGAGGCAAATGTAATTGCCATTTAACTAATCCATTTTGAATCTCAAAAGCTACATGGACAAGTAAATATTTTAATAGAAATACAGTGCTTAATGGTATATTTTCTGTTGAATAGGTTCAAGCACAGCTTTTGCAGTTTGCAGCAAAAAACATTGGTCTCAACCCTGCACTATTAACCTCGCCAATTAATCCTCAGCATATGACGATGTTGAACCAGCTCTATCAGCTGCAGCTGGTGAGTGGATGTATCTATTCAAGTTATATTACAAAGAGTGCTTTCCTTACGTTTCAGTTTATGTGCCAGCAGCATACTGATAAAAGGAGCTAATAAAATGCTTTTCTTCGAGTCAGGGTATGTATTAGCCAGGGTTCTCTAGGGAAACAGAATCAACAGGAGATATCTGTCAATAGTATGAGATTTTATAAGAGTCTCTCACATGACCGTGGGGATACACAAGTCCAGGTTCCTCAGGCAGGCTGCAAGCCAGGGGCTCAGATGAAAGTCCAATGAAGGTCCTTGATGAGTTTCCGGGAGACGTTGGCTGTCCAAAGACAAGCTGGGAAATTCTCTCTGAATGCTGAAATCACTTCCGCTTTTACGGCATTCAACTGATTGGATAAAGCGTCACTCATTGCTGGCGGCAATCTCCCTGGTTGATGCAGATGTAATCAGCCATCTATGCAGTAAACTCACCGATGACTAAAGCCCATAAATATCCTTGTATTGCAATTATCCCAGTGCTTGCTTGACCAAATAACTGGGCACAATTACCTGGCCAAGCTGACGTATTAGCCTAACCAACACAGGGTATGTCCTTATGACATTTACAAAGTACTCAAGCTATTAAAGGATTAGGAAGTTGTTGACTTAAAGGTGTTTTTATTAAACTTTGTCCATTTAGCCCCTTCACATTCAGAAGGCCTCACAGGTATTATACTTCGGCATGTCTCTTAGCTTGAGCTCCCAACCAGCCTTTCTCAACCAGAGTTTCTCCACTGTACCTCAAAACACACAAAAGTTAATTTTTAAAAACATCTTAACATGGTTTGTTGTTGTTTGTTGTTGTTGTTTAGTAGTTACTGGGGATTGAACCCAGGACCTTGTACATGGGAAGCAGGCACTCAACCACTGAGCTACATCTGCTCCCCAATGAGAATTGTTTTTTTATTTGTTTGTTTTTAGGAGGTACGGGGAATCAAACCCAGGACCTTGTACATGGGAAGCGGGTGCTCAACTGCTTGTGCTATACCTGCCCCCATGGTTATTTTTTTATTAGAGAAGTTGTGGGTGTTTGAATAATCTTATTGCCCTTACCATGAAACACCATGTCATCTCATCCCTAGGTGCATGCTGAATTCATGTACACTAGAGGACCAAGAGTGTTCTTTCATTCTTTAATATGTTGATTTATTTAGAAGTGTTATCCAGCAACTTTTTCCTGGGAAATGACCAGGAGTCATGAGGGAAACTAACATGAAGGCCCCTGACAGACAAAACTGTTAACTGTTTCTCAACAGTCCTCAGAACCCCTTTCCTCTTTTTTAGACACAAACCTAACAAGTTTGAGTGTCTGGGCCTCATGAGGAGCAGGGAAGAATGGCGAGGGGTGATGGGAGGAAGGTACCCTGGAGGCAGGCACGGTGGGGTGCAGCTTTGATGAGGTGAAATACACAGGGCTCTGGACAGGGGTGCTGGGTGCTCGGAGGCTGTTCCTGTGTCCGTGAAAATTGAGGCAGTGGCCCCTTCCAGCACTGTGGAGCAGAGCTGCAGGACCGGCAGTGCTGTGGGTGGGTGGCTCCAGTGCAAAGTGCTGCTCATGAACCCAGCCAGTTCATGAGCAGAGAAGGAGACATCGGAGCCCTAACGAGCACACTGAGGATGCCAAGGGCGTTGCTGGACTCACGTGGCGCGAGAGCCACTCTTCATGCTGATGCTCTGGAGTCTTTCATTTAGACAATTATTTATGCCCCACACTTTCCAGATAAATGAAGCATTTCTAATGGTAACTGCCACCTTTAGATTTTATTTTAATAAATCCTCTGATCACAAATGACCAAAAACTCCATGTTAAAAGAAATATTTTAAAATGTTCGACTAACACTTTGAAACAATAAAATCATCAAACCCTTCTGTATCAGTTACCAAGAATGTCGCAGTAGTTTTCGCCACCTTGGCGGGTGTGGGTTGAGTTCCCACGACGTCAGCTATATCATGGCATTTTCTCCTTGTCTCCTGACACTGGAGAGCTGTTCAATCTTTAATATTCTTTGAGTGCTCAGGACAACCTGTTACCAGTGTTCTACCAAATTGTCTGTACCATTCTGGACAGCTTCAGTCTATGTCAGTAAGAATTAATTATTTTTTCACTTTCCCTTTTTTTTAATTTTATATCAATCAAACAGATACATTTTGATCTCTTCATTAACTGAAAAATATTTTCTGACAAACCTCATTACCACCACTAAACAGTGGTATTAGCTGAATTACTTTTTAATAAATCTATGCACTAAAATAAGTTCTGGTAAGTCATCCTTTTAAAAATGCTTTGGAGGATTGTGGGAAGATGGCGACAGACTGGCAGGCAGAGCTGAATGCTCGCACAAAAACAACCGAGAAAGAGGGACCTGCTTAGGGGGTGAGCAGACCAGGACAGTGCTACACAACTCCCAAGAGGATGAGGGACAGAGAGACAAAGAAGCCAAAATGACAAACCTGAGTCACCGAGCCCCCATGGCAGCTGGGAAGGTCTCCCCTTCCCCACCCCCAAGACACTAAGCTGGGGTGAAAACCCTGGCTCACTGCAGCTGAGAGGGGAACATCTTCCTCCCTGTCGGCTGTTTTAAGGGGAAGGGAGGGGAGGTCGGGGTGCTTTTCTTCAGTGAATTCGGCCAGCAGAGCCTGCTTTGAATCTCCAACCTGGAGATTCAACACAGGAACACAGGAAAGCAAGACTGGTGAGTCCCTGGCCCGATTTTGAAAACTTGAGCTGGGCAATTTTAAAGACTGAGAATAAGTTGAACCAAATATCAAAGAAGAACTGTGGGGAAAAAAACAGGCAAGAGAGAGAGAGATTAGCCACCAGAGTAAATACACCAACATATTCAGATGCCTAGACATCAGCAAAAAATTACAAGCCATGCTAGGAAACAGGAAGAGATGGCCCAGCCAAAAGAACAAACCAAATGTCCTAAAGAGATACAATTAATCAGTGATAATCACACAGCTCTCCTAAATCATTTCAAGGAATTTATAGAAAATATGACTAAACAAATAAAGGATATCAAGAAAACACTGAGAAAGCATAAAGAACAATTTGAAAGCCTGCAAAGAAAAGTAACAGACCTAATGGGAATGGAAGACACGATGGATGAGATTAAAAATACAATAGAAGAGGGAGCAGATGTGGCTCAGGCCATTGGGCATTCACCTCCCATGTGGGAGGTCCCAGGTTCAGTTCCCGGTGCCCCCTGGAGAAGGTGAGCAAACAATGAGTAGACAAACGAGAGAACCATCGGGGAGGGGGGGAATATATTTCAAAAATAAATCTTTAAAAATATATATATAATAGAGGCATATAAGAGTAGGTTCAAATTGCTTGAAGACAAACAAAATCAGTGATTTTGAGGATAGAACATCTGAACTGGAAAAGACAGGAGAACAGAAAGAGAAGAGAGTGGAAAAAATGCAACAGAGTCTCGGGGAATTGAATGACAACACAAAACGCACAAACATTCACATTATTAGTATCCCAGAAGGAGAGGAAAATGGAAAAGGGGCAGAAAGAATATTTGAGGAAATAAAGACTGAGAATTCACAAACCCTTATGAAGAACATAAATATCAGTATCCAAGAAGGACAACAGAATAAATCTGAATAGACCTACCCTGAGACACCTACTATTCCGAATGACAAATATCAGAGATAAAGAGAGGATTCTTAAAACAGTAAAAGAAAACCAATGCATGACATATAAAGGAAACTCGATATGATTAAGTGCCAACCTCTCATTAGAAACCATGGAGGAGAGAAGAAAGTGGTATGATGTATTTATGGTACTGAAAGAAAAAAACTGCCAGCCATGAACTCTGTATCTGGCAAAGCTGTCCTTCAAAAATGAGGGTGAGTTCAGAGTCTTCAAAGACAAACAAAAACTGATAGAATATGTTACGAAAAGATGAGCTTTGCAAGAGATACTAAAGGGGGTGTTGCAGCCTGAAAGGAAAAAAAACAAGTGTGAGAGATTTGGAGAAGAGTTTATCAAAGCCCAATGAAAGAAAATACATAGCATGAATTATTTGAATCTGCCTTTTTTGATTATCATTTAAAGTTTTATTTATTTATTATTTTTTAAAGATTTATTTATTTTATTACATATCTCCCCTTCCCCCCCACTGTGGCGACGCGCCGAGAGTGGTCACTACGCAGGCGCGGCTTTCCCCGCTTGTGGGCGGCTTCTGCATCCGTTCACGGCCGGCTTTCAGTTCGCGGGTGGCTGGCTGCGCTCCATTCGCGGGCGACCTGCCCTGCCCGTGGCGGCTTTTGCCCTGTCCGTGGCAGCTTTTTGCCCTGCCCACGGCAGCTCTGGCCCGCCCATGGCGACTTGCCATTCTCAAGGCGGTCTGCCCGCTAGGAGAGGTCCCCGGGAACCGAACCCGGGGCCTCCCATGTGGTATGCCGGTGCCCTATCCACTGGGCTATCGAGCCGGCCCCCCCCCATTTAAAGTTTTAAACACAGGGACATTTATTTTGGAGAAACAGGGAAAAATTCCTGTTTGTAAAATTTCTTTCAGATAAAGCATATAAATCTAAATGTAGTATTTGGACTATGCTTTGATAAGTTATGGTTTATACTTAAGATTAGAATTCTGCGTATGTTTTTGATGTATAAATTTAATTTAATCCAAATATATAGATGGATGCATTTTAAAAGAACAACTTCAAAAGCAAATTCTTAAATAGAAAATAACTCGGTCAGTATTATTAAAATGTTGACTCATTGACTTTTGTTTTATGATAAAGGAAATAAGTGATTGCTTTCTCTCCTAGAAATATACTGCTGTTACTATTCACTGTGTTTTCCTTGCTTCTGTAGAGTAAGTTTGTCACCAGGCTTAAATGTTTTTAATATTCCTTTTTGATTCAAAGTTGTGGTTTTGTTATATGTGGAATCTTTGAAACTTCATCCAAAAATGCATGCAAATGTGAACATTCTGAAGTTTCTCTTAATTCTGATTTGTGCTTAAGTTTTTGGCTTTAAAGAATTTATAACAATGGTAGTTGCCTCCTGTATTTGCTAGATGTATGAAGTACTGATAAATATCACAATGATGGCTTTATTTTTTAGATTATCACTGTAGGTAAGTCAGTCCTTACCACAAGTGAATCATTTTTTTTAAATGTGGATTTTTTTAATGAGCAGATTTTACGGATACTTCATAAAAAAGTATACTGCTACCTTTTTAAAACGTAGGGGATGACATGGGAATCCCTCATAATTTCAATGTAACTTTTCTGTAATCTAAAACCTCTTTGAAGATAAAGTTTATTATATTTTTTAAAAATGCTTTGGGCTTCCACAGTATACTTCAACCACAGCATGGTTAGGAAATCAAGAATCTTGGTTTTTCCTCTTCTTTACTTTTTAATTTATGTCTGGAAGTTGGACCATTGGTCGGTGGCTTGCTTCTAAAACCGTGGCTGTTTTCTTTCTGTCGTCAGGCGTACCAACGTTTACAAATCCAGCAGCAGATGTTACAGGCCCAGCGTAATGTCTCCGGACCCATGAGGCAGCAGGAGCAGCAAGTAAGTGCCATCCATAATGGTTTTTATCACTCACAGCAATTGTCACCTAAAAATAAAGAGATGCTAATAGTCGCACTGTGGTGTCATCGCTGACTTTTCTCAAGCTAACCTTCCCCTAAGTTTGAGAGGAGGTTAGCATAGCCAGTGCAGTGTGTCCCCTTGTCTCTAGGCAGGGGACGTTACTTCCCACCTTGCTAACGTGTACGTGTGTCTTTCCGGCCACCAGGTTGCACGCACAATCACTAATCTGCAGCAGCAGATCCAGCAGCACCAGCGCCAGCTGGCCCAGGCTCTACTTGTGAAGCAGCCGCCCCCGCCGCCCCTGTCTCTGCACCCCTCTGCAGGCAAATCGGCCCTGGACAGCTACCCCCCTCACCCCCAGGCTCCTGGCCTACCTGACCTGCAGACCAAAGAGCAGCAGTCTTCACCCAACACCTTTGCTCCTTACCCTCTTGGTAAGTCTCCCCGTGGTCTGTACAGTGGAGAGGGCACGTCTGGAGTCCACGTGGGATGACAAGGACTGCAATTCAGTGGTCAAAACAATTGGCCAGCACTGAAATATTATGTTGAAATGCAGCTCCAAACAAAAGCAGAGAGTAGGTATCTCATGAGTTCTTTATTAAGAACTTATTAGGACAGAACACTGACTGGTTTCTGCAGAGCATAAGTTTTTCTACTACCATAAATACTTTCATAAAATCTTTTAAAGAAGTACTGGTGAAAGCCTCCAGAACTATCTCATTACCCTTGTTAAGTCTGCAAATTTTGTTCCATCCCTGGTTAATTGTATACTCCTTTTTTTTTTTTTTTAAAGATTTATTTTTTTAATTTATTCCCTGTCCCCTTTGTTTTGTGCTCGTTGTCTTGCTCTCTGTGTCCATTTGCTGTGTGCTCTCTGTCTGCTTTTCTTTTCTTCTCATTTTCTCTTTAGGAGGCACTGGGAACCGATCCTGGGACCTCCGATGTTGGAGAGAGGCACTCAGTCACTTTAGCCACCTCAGCTCCCTGGTTTGTTGTGTCTCTCATTGTCTCTCCTCTTGTCTCTTTTTGTTGTACCAGCTCTCCACGTGGCCCAGCTCACTTTCACCAGGAGGCCCCGGGAAATGAACCTGGGACCTCCCATATGGTAGATGGTAGCCCAATCACTTGAGCCATATCTGCTCCCTGCTTGTTATGTCTCTCCTTGTTTGTTTTCCTTGTTGTATCTCTTCATTGCATCATCTTGTTACATCAGCTCTCTGTCTTCCTCATCTTCTTTAGGAGGCACCGGGAGCCAAATCCGGGACTTCCCATGTGGTAGGCGGGAGGCCAGTCGCTTGAGCCACATCCGCTTCCCTAAGCACTCCTTTTTTAGGAATAGTTGTCCTGGAAACAATTTCAGGGAAGCAGATGTGGCTCAAGCAGTTGAGTGCCTGCTTCCCATGTGGGGGGGTGGGTCCCAGGTTCAGTTCCCAGTGCCTCCTAAAAAAAAAAAACAAAAACATACAAACAACAAACAAAAAAACCAACTCAGGGGAGCTAATGTGTCTCAGTGGTTGAGCACTGGCTTCCTACATACAAGGTCCCAGGGCCAATCCCTGGACCCCAGTACCTCAAAAAAAAAAAAAAGAAAAGAAAAGAAAAGAAACAATTTCAGTAACTTCTGTTATTGAAACAATTTCAATAGCATCTATTATCCTAAAAGGCTTTGCCTCAGTTTCCTAGTATCCATCTGTCCTTCTAACCTATATTTGGAGAATAGAGTATACTAACCTTTACTCTTAAAGATTTGTTTTCTTAGTACAAATGAAAGAATTAGTGAAGTGAATATAACTGGATGAAAAGTAATTTTAATAAATGTTATATTATCCAAATTTATTTATTTAATTTAAATATATTTAAAGTAAATATCTCATAAAGTAGTCGGTTCTCAGTGTTTTTCTTCAGCAACACCTCTGTTTAAAAGCCCGTTGAAATCCAGTTGCTGTAAAGAAGCCAGCAGACCGAGCTGGTGTCCAATCGGCGGAGGTTCAATAAATGGAACTCCTTCTACCTTGTCTTTGCACTTGTTCAGTCTCTTCTTATTTATTCAGCCCCTCGTCTCCTGGAGTTTATTGTCTAGGCAGGAAGATCAGGCATGTGGAAACGAAAAAATAAGTTAGATCCCCAGTGTGGCGTGGTTATTACAGGCTATGGAGAAGGGAGCGTTTACTTCCACCTGGACTGGGGAGAGAGAAACCAGACAGTAGGCTTTAAGCTTGAACCTCAGATGGAAAGGTAGGATTTCAATAAAGAGGAAGCCTTTACAAATAAAGGAGAAGGAGGCCTTACACAGAAGCAAGCAAGAAAGGGCCACACCCCAGGCGTTGTGGATCAGTGTGTGAGGCCACCTAGCTGCCTTCTAGAGAGAGAACAGCAGTGAGAGAGTCA
>PVKH010030553.1:0-12471 GCA_004027955.1 Chaetophractus vellerosus
AGGCAACACAGCTATCTGTCTCAACTGGACCCAGTGGGTTTGGTAAATGACCATCCCAGTGGTGACTGAAGGACTGAAGTCTAAAAGCAGTTTTCTGTTTCCCAGATTCCAACTAAGTCCTTGAATCCTTGTAAAGCTCTAGGGAAGGGAATGGGGCTGCATCACAAACCAAGATTAGATACCTCACCAACTTCGTGGGTAGAGTCTTAGAGTCAGCAGTAGTTTTATTTAGACAACTAAAAGGAGATTTGTTTTAACATGATAGATAAATTATAAGTGTTACGCCTTTCACTTTATATCCTACCACACTTACTAAAATTACAGTTATTAAGCTCTGAGAGATTGGGAGAAGAGAAAATAGTTATTGAAAGGATTCAATGTATTTTTTGAAGATAAAAGCTAGATGAAATAATGACTGCAGAGGGTGAGTTAAGACCCATGTGTGTGGTGTGGGGAGGTGTGATGTGCACTGGGGGGTGGTTTCTGGTAAGAAAGCCAACTCACCCTGGAGGACCCCGAGGGCCTCCAGCTGGGACCAGAGACTATGGAAAGCAGAGGAAGTGCAGGGCTAAAAGTCTCTACACGGTGTCAATTCCCTCCCTGCCCCACCTTTACCACCAAGTCCTCTCCATCCTACACAGCCAAAACATCTAGCTTTACCTCTCTTCCTGCTATAGAAAATGGAATGTTTATGATCTGGAGAAATTTAACCAGGAAGTCTTCAATCTCAGGGACACCAGAAGAGTGGAGTGAAGAGGTGAGGCTCAGAGAGAAAAATGGGATGGAGTAGGTTAAGTGAAAGTCTACATTCTGAACACTGGGCTTCCCAGTCTCCAACCCAAACTCTGTTTCCAAGGCAGTGAAGCAATGGATACACTTCCCTATGCAGGAAGTTGGTGTATTAGTCTATGAAAACATTTAATGATCACAGAGAAAATACTTTCACATATTCCCCTTTGGAGTTACCCCAAGAGCAGCATCCTGGTCACCCTGCAAATAAACTATGCTTCCAACCTATTAGCCCTCCGCCCCGATTCTAAGTCAGAGTTCCAAAGCAGCATTTCTAGTGCCTCGTTCATTAAAGGAGGTGGACAAAAAGAAATTTGAGGAAAGTCTCTAGCCTGAAAGAAAGAAATCAAAACAAGCTGGGGGAAAGGAACGTGGGAAGAAACAAAGCAGAAAGCAAATTTTGTTTTTGTGTGTGTGTTTTTTAAAACCAGTTATTGATATCCTTAGGGAGACAAGATATTACATCCATAAAACAAGAATATGCTACTAAAAAGGAACAAATAGAAAATAAGTTTTTAAAAACAAATATATTAGCCTAAATTAAAAAAAAAAATCTGAGAAGGGTTTTGAAGATCATTTTGAGGAAATTACCAAGAAATTCCATAGGAAAATAAAGGACAATGAATAGGAGAGGGGAAAATTGAAATTAGAGAATCTCTGAAGGTCAACATCGAGCCAGAATAAAGTGAAAAAAAAAATCCAACCAATATGACTTCAAAATGGGAAGTCAGAGAGAACAGAGAGGATGGAATTACTAAAGAAATAATACAAGAAAATGCCCGAGACCTGAGTTTGGGCCTCCAGACTGCAAAGACATCCTGAGTACGCCTGCCAATGAATGGCACATCATACGTAACAAGGCTCATCAATTCTATTAAGAATTGTCATAAACAGAAAAATCCTAGGAACCTCCAGAGAGGGAAAAACCAGTCATGTGCAAAGAAGCTGGAATTAGAATGCTATCAGACTTTTCAGCAGCAATACTAGATGAGGAGGGAAGCTTATTTTCAACCTACAATTCTATACCTACTCTAGAGTGAATGTAGAATAAAGACTTTTGATATGCAAAGACTCAAAAATTTACCTTCTCTTAGAAAGCTTCTAGACAGTGTACTTTCCCAAAATGAAAGCGCAAACAGAGGAAGGGAAAAATATTGGATGCAGAAATTCCAGTACGGGAGAACAAGGACAGGCAGCCCAGGGTGTTATCTGGGCACAGTCCTAGAGAATAATCAGTGCACTTCGGGGCAGGAAGGCAGCTATGGGAGGAAGGTTACCAGCCCAAAACGGAACTGACAATATAAAATGGAGATTTTATATTGTCTCCCAAACCATTTTTTTTTTTACTTTATTCATGCTTCTGGTTATAATTTATTTAAAAGTCCTGAGTACTAGAAAAATATATGAATGACAAACCTTTAGGTGAATTTAGGAGGGAATTGGCAACAAAATAGAAAACTATGCAAATTGTCAACTACAAGGAAAACAAAACTCTATGTAAGAGAAAATAGTCATAGTACATTAGTTAGTACAGTAGTAAGCAATGAACATGGTCATAATGTAAATGCTACAAATTTAGTGTTTCACTGAAAATTGTGTGCTCTAACTATTGGGATGACTGGAGGAAGGGAATTGGTGGTAATGGTGAAAGAACTTGTCAAGAGCTGAGCAGTGCAAAAGCTGAGCTCAGCTGCCAGGTGTCAAAGGTGGCCAATTAAGACAATTAAGCCAAAACGGAAATAACAGTGACGCCTTTCTCACTTACTGCAATGGCATAAGGGAGAGGTTAACCCAGTGGGACAGCACTGACAACTCTTGCTGTTTTCCCCTACAGCCCAGTGCCAACAAAAGAGGGTCAGAGTCATTTGAAGAACTGTACTCCTCAGAGCTAAATATTCATAGCAAAAAGTCAGAGGACACTGCCTAAAACTGATCATTGAAGAAATGGGAAAATAAGCATATTACTTAGAAAAATGTTAAATATAAAAGAATATAGCTGAAAGGGTAGAAAGTAGTTGTCTCTGGGAAGAGTCTTATTGGTGGACAGCACTGGGCCAGGCTAGCAGGATATTTAGTTCTATTAACTCTTTAGCTCTTTGCATGTTTTACTTTTATCTTAAATTAACATTAAATTTTTAAAAAAGCAATGTGGAAATCTAAAAAATCTGAGTGTATAATAAAATTCCTACATTTATTATATCTGAATGCAATGTTGGCTTAAGGATTTGAGAAATGTTATCACTCAAAGACAACTGAGGATAAGTTTGTATTCAATGTCTTTAAGTGATAATTGCAAAAAGTCAAACTGTGCTTTATTCAAGTCAACTTTCAGGAGCCAGAGAATAATGACTGCCAATTGCTTTCCTGAGTTGAAGTGGTGAAATCTCATTTTATTACAATTATGGAACAATTTGCCAAGCAGTGAGAACTATGAAATGGAGATTTTCTATTGTCTCCCAAACCATTTTTTTTTACTTTATTCATGCTTCTGGTTATAATTTATTTAAAAGTTCTTAAACATCAGATCACTCCATACTCTTTTCTATCACATATTATGTTAAGAAACAAGAGTATGTACTTGACACCTACTTTCCTTTTCTCAGATTTTTTGTTTAGTTCTGAGAATGCCACACAATCAGCGTGAGAATAGATTGAACCTTAGTATTCAATAGACTCGTTTTCATGAGAAACGTTGTAGAGGAGGAAATAAAATAAAACTTCTCTTGAGATGGCAAACGTGAAAGATTTGATGCAACTCCTTCCTCTGGCTGGGTTACTATCACAGCAGTCAGTCTAGATGCTTTGGCTCGAAACAGCTTTTATGTAATTCAAACACATCCTTTGTTCTTAGCACAGAGATAACCAATTTCACACCTTCTATTTTGCAAGACAAGTGAAAGAGGCTCCTGATAGAAACGAAATGAATGTATAATTGTTCTGTTAGAAGCACCTCCATCCAGAAAGAGAAATTAAACAATTCATTTTGGTGGCATCTTCTTGAACCAAATACATGTTGAGGTAGGAGCTGGATGCAAGCTCAATTTTTTTTTTTTTTTAAAGATTTTATTACATATCTCCCCTTCCCCCCCTGCGGCGATGCACCAAGAGTGGTCACTGCGCAGGCGCGGCTTTCCCCACTTGTGGGCGGTCTCTGCGTCCGTTCACGGCTGGCTTTTCAGTTTGCGGGTGGCTGGCTGCGCTCCATCCACGGGCGACCTGCCCTGCCCGTGGCGGCTCTTGCCATGTCCGTGGCAGTTTCTTGCCCTGCCCACGGCGGCTCCGGCCCGCCCATGGCGGCTTGCCATTCTCAAGGCGGTCTGCCCGCTAGGAGAGGTCCCCAGGAAACGAACCCGGGGCCTCCCATGTGGTATGCCGGCCCCAAAGCTCACATTTAAATGCAAAGATATTTGTAACAAATTCCTTGCTCTCCACCTCTCTAAAAGAGAGCTGCTGTACACAACAGACCACAAAACACTCACCCTCAGACGGTGGTGCACCTAGGAGTACACGGCACTTCACACTGCCATCTCCTTCCACCTGAGGACAAATATCCCCATTATATCCTAGACTTACCCACAAGAGGACTGATCCAGGTTATAATTTCATTCTTACATCTTTTGTTTTTTGTTTTTGTTTTTTTACTTTTTTCCACTGGGGAAAGAACTTCATTAACTAAAATTTCTAATGAACTAAAGTAAATACATTTTAATGAAATTAAAACTATTTCTATTTTATTTAAAACTATTATCTTACTTAATGAAAACAGAATCAAACTAAAATTAAATGAGATTGTTGGCAAAATTGAGTGCCCTCATATGAATTCACTGAAAATGAAATTTTTTTGATTGACATTGTTGTATTTTTAATTGAGAAAAATGAATTGCTGAATTTGTAACTGTGCAACGCAAGAGATGTTTTCTAGCTGGCCAGCAGTAATAAATCTAAAAGTAGTAATCTCAGTTTTGCTGAATTTTGTTTTGATATTCACTACTGAAAATATTAACTGTAAAACATATATGGAGTTGAATAAAAGCATCCATTAGTATTTCAGACAGGCATGGTTTTGATAGCTTTCCTTCCAGAAAGACCTCGCCCCCACACTCCGGAAGGGACATAAAACAAGGGAGGGTTTAATGCCATTCTGCTTCTCACTGTCAAAGACCCAGCACAAAAGTATCCCTGAGCACAAGATACCACGTGGTGTCTGCCTGGGGAGAGTGGGCAGCCCCGAGAGCTGGAATTCTAGGATGAGGCGGCCATCTCCGAAAGGGCGGAGAGAGGGGGTTCCGGGGGAGGCAGCCTGAGGACAGGGATCCCAACACACGGCTCAGGATGGCACGTCTGCCTCTGGCCGCCGTCTTCCTACCAGTGACCTCTAACCTGGGTTAAGGAAGAGGCTTACCCACCTCCCCACTTGCTGGCCTTCAGGCTGTGTCAATAGCAGACCTGGACTCTGCCCTGGCCCTGCCATCTATAGCTACTGTGGCCTCGAGCAAGTGGTCAGTTCTCTTAGCCCCTCTTTCACGTCTATAACAGGGAGGAGGGCACCAATTCCTACTGCCCAGGGTTATTAGGAGAATCGAAGCGATGACGATGGTGATTGCTCAGCACTCTGCCTGGCACGTGATATGTGGGAAGGGATGGGTTAGTTGTTTACTTTAATGATTGTTGACCTCCTGCTAAATGGTGATGCTGGGGAACACAGAGGGGAATCATACATAGCCGGCGGGAAGACCAGTTACTGTTGGAGGCTTGTCTTAAACCAGTTTGGGGCAAGACATTGGACACAATTTGAAGGCATGCATATGGATTCCTCCCTCAAACCCTGCCCACCTTGGGTGTCCCACTGGGATGTCGTGATTGCTTATCCACCCTCTAAATGCCATTTCCCCTTCCAGCCTAAGCACAGCCATGGCCCAAAGGCTCTGTCCCCTCTCAGAGTCCTGCAGGAATTATGGTAAGTAGCCTTTGGAATCACATGAAATGAGGGAGAATTTCACAAAGGTAAAGGATGAGAGAGAGAATAACAGGAGCCCCCTTCAGTAAGTGCTTGGCTGATACTCGCTGGTTGTACTCAACAAACAGCTCTACAGAGAAAGCTCTGCTTCTGACTACATTCGTTGCATGCCTCAATGATCAGGAACCAGTGACATCAGCAGTCAGCAAGTAGGTGTCCAGCCGCCATGTAGCACTGCCCTCCCCATGCTAAAGGCACGAGAGAGCACTCCCCCAGCATGCCCTTGGCTGATTGGCGGTGGACAGCAACCACAGCATTTTGCTGCCTGGTGACAAACCTGAATCAATCCCAGCTTTTAGAGCGGGGAGACCTCAGGGTCCTCATTGTTTTATGCTTCAGAAATAAAGGTGCCCACAGAGCCAGAAGTGAGCAATGTTGGGGGCAGGTTAGGGTGAGGAGGATGCGGGCCTGAAGGCAAACATGACTAAGCAGTTATTATTTGACTGATGGGAGCCAAATGCCTCTGGAGGCTGGGACAGCCACAGGTCCAGATCTCTGCTCAGGATAGACAAGCCGGATGTGAACGACAAATCCTCAGAAGCTTCCTTAACCTTGGAGAGGCCCTCAGGGTCCAGGAGACAATAGAGGGCCTCTTTCCTGATCTTCACCCTAATGACTCCACTAAGAGCCATCTACCAAAAGGCATCATGGAGGGCTCTCAGCCAGCCTTCAGGAGTCAGCTGTGCCCCTCTTCTGTAGACTGAGATTTGCCCAAGTACTGTCTCCTTAATATTTTTAAGGAAGCATATCCAATATATTAGCATCCCAGAAAGAGAATGAAAATTCCAGCAGTAAAGACATTTCCTTACTTATTTAATCCTGTGTTCCGCAAACTAGTTTGAAGATGTAGCCTTGTGTGTATGTATATATAACCATGTGTGTAAACTATCCATTAGCACCCAGCCTCTACCACACACTGTCCTAGATGATCTACGGTAGCATTTGGGGCTTCTATGATATTTTGTCCAGAAGGAACAGCAAGGCGAGGGAGCTGTCCAGAGTCCCAGCAAGCCTCAGCGTAAGCGCACGCTTAGCCTGTTGTGCTCACTTGTCTAATCACCTGCTGCCCTGAGCATCACTGCCCATAGTCTGCCTGCCCCCAAGTCCCATACAATACCATTATAGGCCTAAAGCGGTCCTTCGAGGCCAGCTGATACAAGCTCTTAATAGAGGAGATACCCAGAAAGGGCAAGTGGGTTGGTAACTGAAGAAGAACTCAAATTTGGATTGACTCTCTGTGTTACTCTGATTAGTCTATTTTTCTCTCTCACCTATCTCCCCCACTCCCTGCATTGTCAACCTTGGTTTAGAACTAGAACCCCTGGTTATAGAGCCCAGATGACCTGACATCAGACTAGTGCATATATAATTTGCAACTCATCTCTCCTCCAAAACCAGCTCTGCTCCCCATCTCCACTCCTGGATTTCATTTGCTAGTGAGCAGCACAAGTGCTCTTCCAGACACCGCATTTAGAACACAAGAGCCATCTGAGACCTAGACTGTGCCACATTCTAAGAATACAATGGTCAACAGAGCAGACTTTGTCCCTGCCCTGCCTGCATGGAGCTTTCCAACCTGGCAGAGAATACAAGCTGCTTCCCCGCCCCAGCTCTGCAGAGCCAGCCCATCACCAAGTTGTGCTTGTGCCGTCTGTGTAATGCATCTCTCATCTAGACCCTTCGTCCTTCCCCAGCCACTAGATAGGGCCCTCATCATAACAAGTTGGTAGTGGTAGGAGGGCATTCCAACTGACACTCTGTCTTCAGCTCTCCCTGCCCCACTCCCAATTCCAAGCTGTCCCATTCACTTTTACAAGAAGCATCTTTTTCAGCCACCTTCACAACAGCCTCTCCCATTGCTCTCTAAATGAGTTATCTGCCTATGCCTTCCCCCTGTCTCCCTTTAAACTACATAAAAAAGCATTAAGACTGACCTCTCATCTCCTCTCCTCAGTGGAGTGGTCAATGCTTACCCCAGCCCAAAAGCCCCCTCTGAGCCTCTATAGTTCCTAATGCAAAGGATCTTAACTTGGGTCCATAAACCCTTAGACACTCAAATTTGGCTGCTCACCAGAATCATCCCTGGAGCCCCCCTCCAATATCCTTATCCTGGAACCCACTTCAAACTTACTGAATTAGAATCTCTGGCATAGGCTCTGGTCATGTGATTCTTTTACAAAAATTCACAGGTGATCCTGGTCCAAGCCAGGATTGAGAAACCCCACCTAAATGGTTCATGGATGGACTTCAGGAAAAATCCGACCCTTGCCCCAGAGTTGTATGCAAGTTATATGTGTTCATATATTTTTAGATAGAGAAGGTCCACATATTCATCAGCTTATAAAAGGTTGAAACCCCCAGAAGGTTAGGAACAACGTTTGTGCTGTGTTGCTATTGTATGTGCTGGGTGTGTGTGGGGGGGTATGCATTCAGGAGGAGTGCGGGTGTGTGTCCTTTGAGACAGGGGCAAGGCCATCGCTTCACTTGAATGCCCCATTGTACATTACACACAGTAGGTGCTTAGTTCATAGGAGCTGAACAGAAACGGAACGACGCACGAGATAACGGAGGTGCACGCTGTTCTCCCAGAAAACAAGGAGCGGCTGGCTCAGACATGCTGCCTGAAAACATTCCGGCTACAAGTTGATATACTTTCTTCCTAAGCTCAAATCTAATTGAGATTCTATTGCAACCTTGTGCTTGTAAAATATGCATCTAATTTCAATTGCATGTTGTGTGCATGACAGTTTCCCTCCCTTGCTTCATGTATAACTCTTCATACCCAGAAGAATCCCAGTAAGTCCTTCAATGTCCAGTGAAAGTCTAGAAGTGCACAGGGTAAACTTCTCACCAGCAGTAAAAAACAAATCCAAACCAGTAAAGGTGTTGAAGACCTCCACACGTGCGGCCGAGGCTTAGGAGTTTCAGTGGTGGAGGCTAAGGGAGAGGTTCAGGTCTGGACTTCTGCGAATTTGCTCTGCCTCAGCTACTGGAATGTAGTGTTCGATGGTAAACCATCTCAGTATCTCTTGTGTCCCTCATGGCACTGGGCATGACATTGAACCCAGAGAGATGTTCAAATGCTCAAATACCCTCCAACTGACCTGTTTTGGTTGATGAATCTGACACTGATATGGTAGCATTAAAATACTCAAAGGTTAAAACATATAAAGGGGGAGGCTGAATTTCAAGTAGAAGGAATAACATTTGCAAAATCTTATAAGGGAAAGGAAGCAGGACAACTAAGAAACTGAGAGGTTGTGGATCAGCATATGGGTGTGGGGGGAGGGATGGATTAGGCATGATCTTAGAAAGGTAAGTAGAGGCGAGACCCTGGAAGGCTGGAGAGGAGAGCATGGGTGGGGAAGTGGCAAGAAACAAGGCTGGAGAGAGGTGCAAGGGCCACATCTGGCTGACCCTGTGTGCCCCAGGAAGGAGGAGTCAGACTTGAATTCTAAGGGCAATGGGACAGGTGAGCATGGTAAGGGCTCTAAATAGAGACCTGACACTGGGAGATTTGCACACAAGAAAGATCACTCTGGCTGCAGTGAGAAAATGGATGGGGTGGGAGGTGGCATCCAGACTGGATGGAATCTGCAAGGTCAGTTGGAGGTTGACGTATTAATCTGGAAAGAAGTGATAATGGCCTGGCTAGGGGGGGGGCAGTGTGGAAGGGGACGAGGGGCTGGACAGAGGGGGAGGTGTGAGGAAATGGGTAGCAGTAGGATTTGCTGATAGAACCCACTCAAATGATGACTGTAGCAATATTTTGGTAACTAAACTGTGGGGTGGCTTTATTATGCTTTCCATGTCAAGAAGTTTCAGACAGCCACTCACCCCTCTGCTCCTGTTAGCACCGATTTGTCCTATTCTGCCTAGATATTATGCATCCTGATTAGAAAAATATAAATAATAGCTGTTTAGAATGAGATCAGCAAAATGCTAATTAAAAGGTTTAGATTCCTAAAATTCAGATTTTAAGCTTATTTTTAGATACAATTTGCTACTAAGTCTCTAAAATGATAATATTTGTATCAAGGAGGGATAAAAAAAAAATCACTTCAAGAGTGAAAATCAGGGCATGGATGCACCTGCATGTAAAATACCAGCTGAAGAGAATTTTAAATCCTGTCTGAAGCCTTTCCCAAAGCCCAAGGGCAGGAAAAGCAGCCCAGATCTGTGTGCTGGTTGGACTTCCCTGAGGGGAACCCAGCTTGGGAACAGAAGGGAAATTTGTTTTCAGTGTGGGAAGAGCTAGAAGCTGTGCAGTTGTCAGAAGCCAATGGCAAATCCACCTCTGAAAGCCGGGCCCAGAGGCTTCGGTGACTGCTAAGGGAGGAGGAAGAAAGGTGGGGGGGAAGCACAGAAGGCTTGGAGGAGCTACGGGGCTGGCAGGTGCTGCCAGTGGGAGGAGAAAGGCCACAATGGCAGGTCTTCCACCTCTGCCCCGCCCATCAGCCACCGCCACCTGCCTGGGCGAAAGTGCCAGGGCAGCGCTTTGAGCAACAAGCACCCTCCCCTTGCAAAATGCAGCCGAGCACGGCCCCTCTCCACTCGCCACATGCCGCATCACCAGTAGGGTCGGCCCACCAACCTAGTGCTCCAGTGGTAAAGAGTCTGCTGTTTCCTGGACTCGCTCCGACTCCTGGACTCTGCCTGCTCAAGCTCTCCACAGCTGCCACGAGCCCCCTTGCCGCATCACAGTTCTCCCCTGCTGAAATAGGCCATCCTTCATGGCTCAGCTCGGCATCCTCCGTGAAGCCATTTCTTACTGGACTAGTCAGAAGTCAGGTTTCTTGAATCTCAAGTGTGGTACTTGGTCTCTCATGGGCATGCATTCTACACAGCCAAGTACTGCATGTATGCAAACATGTCTTGCTATAAGTCTGTAAAGTGACGACTGTTTCTTATACGTCTTTTAATTGTCACAGGGCCCAGTATTGTGGCTTAAACACTACTATGTGCCAAGTTATTTCATAAAACTAACCTGTTGACTTCTGGGGGAGGGGGTGGGGCAACAAAGGAAAGACCTTGCCCTGGATCAAGATGAAACTGCCCAAAATTAGCAGAGAATTTCCCAATAAGCCAGAGAAGCAACTGACAGTCAGCCAGTGTGATGGTTAAGTTCACATGTCAGCTTGGCCAGGCTATGGTGCCCAGTTGTTTGATCAAACAAGACTATGTCATAGATGTAAATCAGCCAGTTGATTCATCTACAGCTTATTACATCTATGATCAATTAAGGAGATTGCCTTCAACAATGAGATATGTCTCAACCAATCAGCTGAAGGGTTTGAAAGGAGAAGTACCCATTTCAGCAGTCAGAAGAGAGCTTCTCCTGGAGATTCGAGGACCTTCATTGGAGTTCCCAGCTTGTGGCCTGCCCTATGGAATTTGGACTTGCCTATCCCCACAGTTGCATGAGACAATTCTTATAAAATTCTCATGTTTACAGATCTCTCTTGTGGTTGTTTTCCAGGAGAACTCTGACTAATACAGCCAGTTACATTAGTTTTCAAATTTTTACTACCAGCATTCAAATAAAAATACATGGCTGGGATTTCCAAAAATACATTGTCTGGCAAGAAATCCCTGAGGTAGCCTCTCCCAACTTTTCACTAACAGATCACTAAAGACACAGGAGAAAAATGAAGACCCCTCACCCCCACCCCCCAAAAAAGCAAAACAGTCTATCTACTGTAAGGATCTGGGAGAAATGTCTGCTGCCTACAAGAACTGCCGAGATGAATGGATGCCCACAATCTGTGCTGACATGTGCTTTGTGGCTTCAAACAGGGAAATTCTGTCAAATGAAAACAATATATCTACGGGTATTTTCCTAGGGAAGCAGATGTAGCCCAGTGGTTGAGCACCTGCCTCCCATGTATGAGGTTCTAAGGTTCAATCCCTGGTTCCTCAAAAATAAAAACAAAAACAACACTGCCTATATATATTTTTTTTTCCCTCCCCTCTCTACTTCATGGGTACCTGACCTCACCACATGTGACTATCTTTGCCTGAAGTCCTGAGAGATTCTACTAAGCCCCAAGTAGACAGTGGAAGAGGTAGAAGAGGGTCAGAAAGCAGGAGAGTCTCATCTGAAACACCAGCTCTGTATAGCTCTTTCCTTTGTTTTAGGACAAAAGGAAAAAGAAATTAACTGTAAGATAAGTGAAAAGGAAAATAATTCTGAAAACTTAAAGGTTATAATTATGATTCTCTCCAAATATCAAAACACATTTTTAGAAAACTATTAGGCATATTCAAAAATTTACAAAATTACCTGGCTTTTTGAAAGAGCAATAGACTAACATAGGAAAGGGTGAGCTGAGGGAGAAAAGGATTGAGAAAATAAAGACAGAAATAATAGGGCCCAATCCAAACTTGCTTTGGAGGCAAAAAAAAAAAAAAAAAAGTGGCACTTACACAAAATTGAATCAATGATATTTAGGAAAAAATGAGTTCTTCCAGAAAGCAGAGGAAAAGGCAAAAGAACAAAATGATGAAAGAAAAGAGGCAAGATATAAAATATAAAGTATAAAGATCAAGCCAAAGAGTTTTTTAGGTTTTCCTAGGGAAGAAATAAAAACTAAAAAAATAGTAAAGACATACTAATAAACCTTCTGAGGTACAAGACAATATATATTTATATACAGAAGAGCAAC
>PVKH010030554.1:0-12464 GCA_004027955.1 Chaetophractus vellerosus
CCTCTGGCATAAAAAGAGAGATGTAAGAAGAAAACCCCTCCTTTGTCCCCATCTTCACTTCCTGCTTTTGCAATTATTACGTGAGACCTGATTCCTGGAGCGGGGGCCATCATTGGTAATCAAAACTGAACAAGCCCCAGGATGAGGATGGACAAGCCCACAACTGGAAGGATGAACTTGGCCCTGACCTGATGACTCAGAGGAGCTTCTGAGTAACCCAGGACCCCCACCCCCAGAAGGCTTGACATCTGACATACACATCCCTGGGGTTACACCAGACATTCTGTTACCTGCAGCCAAAGTGCCTTCCCTTAACTCACTGTGCCTTAATAATATCTATTGTTATGATCAGTTTAATATCACCACCATCAAAAAACCTTTACCCACTTGTCCCTGGGGTGTGGCTGGGTCCTGGATAAAGAGAGCGTGTCCTAAGTATTATGTAATAAGAAATGATAGCAACCCAAGACTGCCCTTCTGGGGGTCCATGCATCCATCAGCACACCCATCCATTAATTCACCCAATAAAAGTCTAGCAAACACCCATTATGCATCAGGAACTGTATAGAATTGTCAGGTGTGTACTTCGAGGTCCGGCTGTCTGCCTCTAGTTTCCAACTCCACCTCTGAGTAGCTGTCTCAAGTAGAGTAAACTGGTTATCTTCTCCGAGTTTTCTCATCTCTAGAAAGGTGCTAGGAGCACCCCTGTCATGGGATTATTGTAAAACTGGGGCAAGTTGATACATGTCAAGTACTCAGTGGACTCAGAAAGTGCTCAACGGATGGGGCCACTGCTCTTCCCAATATGCAAAAATGGAAACAAAAGGGTAACATGATCATATTTTCTCTGATAAAATGTCATTATAATCCTCCCAACAAACCCTGGGACATGTGTACTGGCATCCTCATTTGGAAATGAGTAAAGTGAGGTTCAGAGAGGCCATGTGACAATGGCCACAGTGTGATTAAATCACAGGGTCTTCTGATCTTTGACCCTTGAGCTCGTTTCTTCTGCTCCATGGCTGCCGTCCAGTGTGGCAGCTTCCCCCTGAGCCCTTTGTGTGGGCCAGACATTCTCATTTAATCCTCACAAGTACACCATGTCCACAACCTAGAAGTAAATAAATCTGACGTGGTTATAAGTGTTTAGACCAGAGAGCTGAATAAACAGGCGAGTTGTTATGGGACTCAATGGAAATGTGGGTCAAAGGGAAGTGCCTTCGAAGGTAACGGGCAGGAAGGGGTAATGACATTGACAGACATCTGTTTGGAGCCAGGTGCCATGCTAGACCCTGGATTTACAAAAGCCGTGAGACTCTGATCTCATTTTACCCCTATTTTACAGTAGGAAATGGAGGCTCAAAAAGAGCATATAATACGCCCCAGAAAAACAGAAAAGGGAGAGCCAGACTTTGAATCTATTATCAACTCCAACATGCAGCATCTTTGCCTTGGACCAAGGCTTCTCAGCGCCTGTTGCACATATTGGAATCACCTGGAGACATTTTTAAAAATACTGATGCCTGGCCTCCACTTTGGAGATTCCTAATCAGTGGGTCTGGAGCGAGGGCCCCAGCATGAGCATTTTAAAACTCTAAACCAGGCGATTCGAAAGTGCAGCTGAGGATGGAAGTACAGCCTCTAGAGCCCTCTGCCCTCAGGAAGAAACTGCTCTGCGAGGTGGGCACGGGGAATGGCTGTACTTTTTGTTTTTCTTTAAGCAACAATTGCTCACTAACTCATCACCCAAAGTCCTTAACAACTTAAATATGGATTTTAGGCCACGGCCTCACATACAAGAAGTACAAATATATGGAAACCCTAAAGCAAATATAGGCCAGAAGGTAGACCTGAAATTTGATTTTGACTGTTCTTCCTGATTCCCAAGCAGAGTTTCTGGTTCCCTGAATTTATTTTTTAAATGGGTACACAGAAGTTTCTATTTCTTTCTTCAAAATAGAGAAAAACTCGTTAAGTTGCTCTTTACTTGGAATTTTTAGGGGGAGTGTCAGGTATCTTTATTACAAACAAAACAAAATATCTTTCCCATTTCTGCCAAAGACATTCACCGCCTGTGAAGTAGGAATTCACGGGGTTGACACGCTCTGGGTCTCCCCCAATTTCAGGCTGCTTACAGGGTCATCCGTGCCATCTCTTATTTCAACACAAATCATCTCCACCTCTTGGGCCGGGTTATTTCCGCCAGCACGGTTAAGCAGAATGCATTTTATTAGCTCCACCAACGTAGAACCCATCCAAGCTTTTCTTGGTTAAGCCAAAAGGGAAACCGGAGAGGGTGAGCTGGGCGGCAGTAAGAGGATTAAAGATGAGCTGTGACTCCGCCAGGAGTTGACCTTCGACCGGAGCCTCATAAATAACGCCAGCTCAGCCTCCCCTGCCAGCGCAAAGAGATTCAGGGCTCTCGGAGAAGGAAAAATCAGTCAGCCAAGGGCAAAAGAGGGAAAGGGGGAAATAAATGGCCTTAGGCAGGAGAGAGATATAAAGGTAAGCGTGTCGTGTGCCGGCAGAAGAGCGAAAGGAAAAGCACGTTGGAGCGGAGCTGCAGTCCCTTCCAGCGCAGGCCAGCGGCTGTTTGCTGGGTGCCACGCTCACTCACCGTGCCATGGAGCTACTGTTTGGCAGAAATAAGAAGGAACAGCTGGAGCCTGTGAGGGCCAAAGTCACAGGTGAGCATGAGCCACTTTTGCATAAAAGATGGGCTCTTGATATGTTCATATGCACGCATGTTTTCTGATTAGAAAACTCATATTTGTAAATGATTTTTTGGAAAACAGTGTGTGTGGGAAAAATGACCCATAATCTAGACACAGTCTTTGTGAAAACCCAGGTGTACATTCTAACTCACAGTGTCCAAAGAAAGAGGGCTCTTCTCACTATTTCCAGGAGAAAAGTCCTACGAATGCCGTATATATATAATGTGATTATAGAGTTTCTGTTTGGGGTGATGAAAAAATTTTGGTAATGATGTGGTGTTGGTAGCACATTATAAATGTACCTCATGCCACTGAAATGTGCCCTTAAATGGTTAAAATGGCTAATTTTAAGGTTTTATGTGTTACCATGATTTTTAAAAAGAGGGACTAGACTGCAAAATGTTGTCTATTCCAATTGTGTGCTATCTTGCAGCAAACGCTGGTATCCTAAATTCACTTCCGGACGTAAGAGAGGCCCTGGGCGTGCCCACGCCCGCAGGGCAGCGCTGATCCCAGGGTGTGTGTGGTCAGCTGTGAGCAGCTGCAGAGCCGGAAAACAGATCCAGGGAGGGCCGGCCTCGGGCCCCACCCCTCGGCGGCTCCGGCCTGCTCTTTCTCCTCTGCTGGGCTGCCGCCCCCCTGCTACCAACTTGCTTCGACCCTGAAGGGCGCTTTCGGGGTCTGAGCCCTCCAGCCCCCCATCTTGTGGCGCTCCCACTCCACCACCCTACCTCCAGTGATGAGATGGCCCTGGGGCGTGTCCATCCATCTTGTCCTCCCTGGGCTGGTTAGTTTTCACAAGGAGAAGGCGACAGTGAGCGCTCCCTGGGAGAAAGCCAGATCACAGGTGTGCACTTAGGAATGGGCTTGGAAAACTTTTGAAAGAAAAAATGCTTTTATGTATCTATTTTTTCTGATTATAAGGAAATGTACTATAATCGTGTATATATACAATTTGGGAGCATAAATGAAAACATAGAAGGAACTAAACATCAGCTGTATTCCCATCTTAGAAGCACTATTGATATTTGGGTATATTTCCTTTGAGTTTTTTAGAGACAGACTTTACAATATAGATATATACATATTTTTCAAATAGAAAATACAAATTTACTATTAATTTTGTATTTTAAAAAAGGGATCCTATGATACCCACTGTTTTCTGCTTTTTAACCAAGTCATGATTTGATATTAACAGATGTGGAAATATACAAACATGGTAATTTTTAAAACTTGTGAATAGTTGGCCTTACAAAATTACAATACACTGTAAAGAAATCCCTCCCACATTTTGTACCAACCACATGATTTTGATATACCAAGATTCTGTTTTTATTACACTGACAATGCACAACCAAGTCTATTTACAATGCAAAAAAGTGTATAAGCCACAATTGAACGTTCTGCTACTGGCAGCCACATTTTGCCATGTCATTATATCTCCCTTTACGTGTCATGTTTAATGGCTGTATGGAAATCCTTGGAAATTTTAGAAGAAGAGTGTCATGGAAACCAAGAGGCTGGAAAGACCCCAAAGAGCATCTAGATCAGTGTTTCTCAAACCCACAGCATCGGTGTCACCTGGGAGCTTGTTGGAAGCACAAATTCTTAGGCTTCACCCCAGACCCCATGAATCAGATCCTCTGAGTGTGGAGCCCCATCACCTGCACTTCCACAAGTCCCCCTGGGGGAGCCCAGGTGTTGCAGACACTGTGCTGGATGGTGCCCCCCCCGCCCCCCACTCAACAGATGTGAACCTAGGACGAGAGGAACCCGCAGGGGACAGGCCTCCTGACCCTCAGTCCAGGGCTCTGGCCCTGGGTCAAGCCTGGCCAGTTGGTCACTGTCCACTGGCAGACAGCTAGCTAAAGATTGCACCTGTGTCACCCTTCGTCCAGAAAGGCCATGCCAACATTCTGGCTTCATGTCCGGCTGCTCATTATTGGCTCTGAGACCTACTGTCACGTTATTTAACCATTCCCTGCCTCAGTTTCCCTAGATGTCAAAAGCTATTGCATAGGGTTGCCTCAAGTATGGAATGATCCAGTCCACCTAGAACACAGTGCCTGGCACGTGAGTGCTCAATAATGCTTGCTGTTATTATATCTAGGGCTTTCACTGTATTCTCAGATTCCTCTTTTCTCCCTGTTCTGCTGCATACCTGCTCCTTCTCCAGTGTCCCGGACCTCTGCGAATAGTCCCACCATGCACCCAGTTGTCCAAGGCTGTCATTTTTAGTCAGTCCCTCCCCTTATGCCCATGTTCAGCCCACTCCAGGGCCCATCAGATCTCCCTCCTCCTTGTCTCTTTGCTCCATCAGTTTCTCCCCCTCCCACTGCTCCTACCCTGACCCTTAATCTCCTCATCCACCTCCTTTCAGCTTCTCTGCCACTGTGCCCCACACCACAACCAGAAACAGCTTTTGAAACTGAAAATCTGACCATGCTCCATTTGTATGAAATGTCCACAATAGACAAATCCCCAGAGAAAGTAGATGCGTGGTTGCCAGGACTGAGCTGTGGGTGGAATTGGGCCTGACTGTTAGTGGGTATGGAGTTTCTTTTTTGGGTGATGGAAATGGTCTGGAATTAGATAGTGATGATGGTTGCAGAATGTAAATATACCAAAAATCACTGGGTTGTATACTCTGAAATGACGACTCTTCTGTGAATTTTATCTTGACTAAAACAATTGCAGGGGAGCAGATGTAGCTCAAGTGGTTGAGCAGCTGCTTCCCATGTACGAGGTCCCAGGTTTGATTCCTGGTGCCTCCTAAAAACAAACAAGCAAACAAACAAATAAAAGACCCCCTCTCTCATTGGGGAGCAGATGTAGCTCAGTGGTTGAGTGCCTGCTTCCCATCAACCAGATCCTGGGTTCAATCCCTGGTACCTCCTAAAAAAATTGCAGAAAAGAAATCTAATCTTCAGTAGCACCCCTTTCTTCTGAGGATTAAATCAGAATTCTTAATGTGGTCTTTTTGACCTTCATCATTTGGTCCTCACTTGACTCTGCAACCTCATTTCTCATTCCTTCCTCACTTAAAAATTAAAAGCTAGTCTCACTTACACATCTCCTAGTCTTTGAATTGCATCTGTCTTGGTCTAGCTCCCCCAGAGACAAGGATTCACGTATTAGTAGTTTATTTGGGAGATGATCCCAAGAAACACTGGCAGGGGAGCCAATGAAAAAAGTATTATCAAGCCATTTACCCCCGCGGGCTAAAGAGCTCAATCCTGCTGGGAGGTGTAGGGACAGTGTGAAATATGTTTAAGTTACCCCAACGGAGGACGAGGAAGAGGTGGTATTTGTCCCCCAATGCAGCATCCATCAGCGATTGAGAACTGCTTCCAGGGGCCTTACTCCCATGTTGCATTTAGATTGTCTGATGTGTGGACGAAACATGCCCGTGGCCAAACCCCCCCGGGCAGAGAACTGCAGGTATTTCCAGAAAGCAGGCTTCAGGGAGAGGTGAAGCTCAGGGGACATGGTGGGGGGCCCACAGCTCTGCTACACCTTCTCTCCAATAGAAATACAAGCGAGAGCCACTCGTGTCACTTTTCAATCTTCTAGTAGCCACATTGGACAAAGTAAAAAGAAACAGATGAAATGAATGGCAATCGTTAATTTCCACATCCCGTAGCCCCCGCGCTGAGTCCTCAGCAGTGTCCTTTCGGCGTGTATGTTGAGTGTCTTTGATTCATCTGTCTCCTCAGTGGACTGAGAGCAATGTGGGGGCAGGCACAATGTCCATTCATCTCAGTGTCCCCGGTGAACTATACGTGGTGTTTTGGTCAGCCACAGGCGTGCCTTTTGAATTATACCAAAGATTGGTCAGTCTTTATAAACGGTGTTTATTTGGGGTAGAAGCTTACAGTTACCAGGCCACAAAGCATAAAGTTCTTCCCTCACCAAAGTCCACGTGTTGGAGCAAGACAGCTGCCGATGTCTCCAGGGTTCAGGCTTCCGGGTTCCTCTGTTCCCAGGGCTGCGTTTCTCTCCGGGCTTAGCTTCTGTTTCCTCCACAAGTTCAGCCGTAGACCATGAGGCTCTCTATGCATTGCGTGTCTCCACAAGGCCAGCTGTAGACTATCGGGCGAACGGCTCACTCCAACATCAGAACTGCTTCTCCAATCTGCTTCTCCCAATCTCTGACTTGCTTTTTAAACTTGAGACCACACCACCGAGGGGTGGGGCTCAACGTCCTACTCACTGCAGCCCAGTCAACGCCCTAATCATAAACCAATCATGCCCAGATGAACAGAAGAGTTTACAAGCATAATCCAATTTATATTTTTGGAATTCATAATTACATAAAACTCAAACCATTACACGTGGTTTTTTTATTTTCCGGGAATGGCCTCTGAAGAAATGAGTGGCTATAATGAGTGATAGTGGGACCCGATTCCTTCCATGGCCATTTCATCTAGCTTTTTGGTGTGGTCCTGCAAACCGGAACCTAAACGTCTTTTCTCTTGACAGGCAAGATTCCAACGTGGCTGCAGGGAACCCTGCTTCGCAACGGGCCTGGGATGCACACAGTGGGGGAGACCAGATACAACCACTGGTTCGACGGGCTGGCCTTGCTCCACAGCTTCACCATCAGAGATGGTGAGAGCGCCGTGGCAGTTCCCGCTTGCTGCTCCTGCTGATCACCACATGCTTAGCGGCTCGAAGCAACACAGACTTGTTCTCTCACATTTCTGGGGGTCAGAAGTCTGAAGTGGGTTGTCGGGCCTGTGTTCTTTCTAGAGGTTCTGGGAGGTTGTCCATTTCCTTGCCTTTTCTAGTTTCTAGAGGCTACCTGCATTCCTTGGCTTGTGGTCCATGTCCATGTTCAAAGCCAATTTAAAACCCTTTCAGTGTCTCAGTCTCGTCATCTGTAAGATGGACATATCGGTAGCCTATCTCATAGAGTTGTTTGGAAATTTAAATGAATTACATGTGTAAGGAGCTTTTCCTGGCACGTGGTGAGGCTCAATAAGTGTGAGCTATTATGTTCCCATAAATATATATCGTTTCAAGTTGGCCAACAATTATTCTTTGAGTTCATACTCTATGCCAGCAACTTGCCCTAACATTTCACAAATAAGAGCACCATGTGTGAAAGTCATTAGCTCTGAGTTTGCAAAAACTTGCAGAGTTTACTGTGACTCAGCTATGGAGTTGTGGTGCCATGTTTCCTGAGAGCCCTAAGCCTTACCTTTCCCCTTATTTCCTAAACAGAAGTTGTCAATGATTCTTGGGGAAATAAATGCTGGTCTGGAGGTGCCCAGAAGGTAAACCAATGGCTCCCTTCCCTGGAGGTTCTGCTTTGTCAGGCTCCCAGGTCCTTGACAGTCTGCCTCCAGTGCTCACGTTAAAGTTGTGTCTCCTCTTTGTGGAGGAGGAAAAGGAAACTTTAGGGGGCTTGAGTGACATCCAATGTCATTTCACTAGGGCTGGGATTTGAGCTTGTGTTCTCCCACTAACATACACACATTTCAACTACCCATGGAATGGCAGATGGTTGAAGTGACCCCATTTACAAGCCTGGGTTGAGGGGTACCCTCACAGCTCAGATCATCAGGATAAGACTAGCATGGGGAGGGGTTGATTGTCAAATGCCTGTCTTAGGGAGGAGGCATACTGTGGTCCACTAAGACCCTTGAATGGGCTAAAAACACAAGAGACAAGAGTCATCCACTTCTGTATAGACTTTCTAAAAGTTTCAATACATTTTCAAACCAAAACATTCATCATAAAAATTAAGTAGCATGAAAGGGATAGTTTTCATCATTATCTGGAATTGGCTGGGAAAATGTAAGTGTGGGGAACACTCTCAATTACTTGCTCCCTCCTCTGTCCCGCTCTTGAACCTATGCATGTGTCTTTGTTCATGTCCCGCTTTGCTTTGCAATGATCAGTTTCCTGGGCTCCTACACAGTCTGGGAGGCCCCAGAGCTCAGGGCCCCCATTCAAATTGCTGTATCTTCACCGCCTAGCATGGGTCCTGGCACAGAGGGGCACTTGGAAACTTGAGGGAGCTGAAATGGCATGATGATGTAGATGTTTGGATAGAAGGAAGCGATGCTTTCTCAACTGATCTCTTTAGTACTGGCTACACAGAGAGGGACATTGCCCCAGTGCTCCGTGCACAGCTACTCCTCAGCCCTCTCCGCAGCTCCTGAGCCAGGTACCACTGCTACTGTCACGTGATGTTAAAGAGGACGGCCCAAGGCCCAGAGAGGCCGAGTGCACACAGCTAGGAAGTGGAGGAGGCTGGATATAACCCAATGCTCTCAAATCCAGAATTCCAAGGCCTAACTCCACCCCAGCTCAGTCTCTTCCCAGCTCCCCAGCCCAGTGCTCTCAGTGCTAACAGGTGGTGTAGCACAGCCTGGCCTCATCTCTCCTCTCCCCTAAAACTCTCAGTGGCTCCTGTTGTCTAAAGATGGAAATAAAATCCAAAAGTGCTGAGTACAACTATACCTGATTCAGAAGAGAATATGCACATGGAAATCAGAGTGATCAGTATTTCTTAAAAGGTGGTTTGCAGACCACCTGCACAGAATCCCCTGGGATGCTTATTAGAGCTGCAAATCCTGACAACCTACCCAGAACTTCAGTGAATCGTCTGTTTCTAACGCGTTTCCCAGGGATCCCAAGCACACTGAGGTTTGAGGATCGCTCCCCCGTGAAACTTCAGCCCGCTTGCAGAGGCCAGCTCAAGACCAAGTGGATCAGAAGTGTGGTGGGGTGGGGTCCAGGCTTCTGTCGTTTTAAAAAATGCTCCCAGTGATTCTTGTGCACAGCCAGGGTGGGGAAGCTACACTTAATGCCAACCAATGAGAAAAGTCTTTGGAGCAAGAAAGTGAAAAGGCAGAAAGAGGACTTCTTTGTTAGAAGCCAGTAGAAGTTAATGCTTTCAAAATGTAATAATAAAGGCTTGGACTGAGGCAGGATGGAGAAGGGGAAGACTGGGGAGCGGCAGGCCTGGGGTCTGGTCGGGGCCACCCTAACTCGTGGTGTGACCTTCGGTGAGTCTGCTCACTCCCTGAGCAAGCTCAGCTTTCCAACCTTCAAAATAGAAGAAAATAAGGTAGTGCCCAAAAGAGGACACAGGATCCAACCCGGAGCTCCGAATGGCCAAAGCAGGGACAATTTGAGCAACAAAGTAAATAACGATAGTATTGGGTCATCACCCATGGAATAAAATAAATATCCATAGGTCCATAATGACATAAATAATTCAATAAATAAATAGATGAGGGTGAAAGGACATCTCATCCTTACAGAAGAATTCCAGTTAATACATGCAGAAGGAATGAGGAAAATGGAAAATCATCCTAGAAATCATCCTGGAATACCACAGTAATGCAGGACCCACCAATGGATGCTAAAATTAGTGGGCAAAAGCTTGAGAAGAAACAGGATATTTGCCTAGTTTCAAAGTATCTCCCCCAAGACACCTATCAATTAAAAAGGGAAAAATAGTCACTTTGCAGTGGAGAACCCAACGGACACCACCTTAACTAAGTGCTCAAAGTTAGTTACTGTCACCCATAGTAAGACACGCCCACAGCGTGTGGTCCTTACTGCTTGTCAAAAGTGTCAGCCTCATGGAAGACTGAGGACCTGTCATGGGTTGGAAGAGACCAGGATGGGATCCTGGATCAGATCCTGGAACAGCAACTACAAGAAAGGACATTCAGGGAAAAGCGAAAGCTGGTGAAATTCAAATACGGTCTGTAGTTTCTTTACTAGTTTTACACCAATGTCAATTTTCTGACATTGCTAATTGACCTAGGGTTAGGTGAGTTGTAATCAGCCAGGTGGAGAATTTATACTTAGTGAGCAACCAATAAGAAAAGACTTTGGGGCAAGAACTCAAAGTGAAAAGGCAGAAAAATGCCTTCTGTGGCCTTCAGCGGTAGCTGATGGCAAGTTGATACCTTTTTAAAAATACTAAAGATTTGAATGAAGGAGGCAGGATGGGGAAGTTGGGTGAAGTGCATATAGGAGCTTTCTTTCCTGTAGGTCTAAAATGATTTTAAAATAGAAAGTTTTTTAAAAGTAGGCATGGGGGAACCAGCTGTAGCTCCATTGGTAGGGATCCGGTTTACCACATGGGAGGCCCCAGGTTCGGTTCCCGGGGCCTCCTCGAGCAGGCCGACTGCCTCGAGAAGGCAAGCTGCCACGGGCAGGGCAAGCCGCCGCAAGCAAGCAGGCCACCGCGCGGTGAGCTAACTAGGCGGGATGCCGCAGCAGGGGGAGACGAGCAGACACAGAAGAACACAAAAGCAATGAACACAGCAGGAACAGCAGCAAGGGGGGGATATATAATAAATAAAAATAAATCTTTTAAAAAAAAGTAGGCATAGGGAGTGGATGTGGCTCAAGCAGTTGGGTGCCTGCCTCCCACATGAGCGGTCCAGTGCCTCCTAAAGAAGACATGCAAGACAGCGAGCTGACGTGAAGGGCTGGCGTGGCAAGCTGATGACGAGATGTCACAACAAGATGATGCAACAAGAAGACCCGAGAGACCCAACAAGCAGGGAGCAGATGTGACTCAAGCAATTGGGCACCTCCCTCCCACATGGGAGGTCCTGGGTTCAGTTCCCGGAGCCTCCTAAAAGAAGACAAGCAGATATAGAGAGCACACAACGAACAGAGAGCAGACAGTAAGCGCAAACAACAAGGAGGAGGATAAATAAATAAATTAATTTAAAAAAATAGGCATAGAGATTAGTGATCCCGGGTCTCCCTCAGCTGTGATGTTTGATAGTCATAGCAAGTGTCCCACAAGAATTTGAACACACAAATTCCAAGGTCCAGAGCCACTGCAATTTGGAGCAAAACGAGCTCTTTAGAATTTTGCCTTTGCTAAGAGACTTTTTTTCCAATATAATTTCAAAGCAGCCTTTTGGAAAGTGTGCTTTTTTGTTGGATAAATGCCTCCTCTCCCCACTGCCCAAGTCAAGCGTGACCCATTTCTAGGAGCTCCAAGGCAGCAGCACGTCTGTTTATTTGAGTCCGTCAGGAGGAATGTGGCTAATTGGGCCCCCACCAGCAGGGTGGGGGGAATGTGTGGTGGCTCCTTCTTTAATCTCAACCTCAAAGTTGTCAGCCTTGAGCAACTCCAGAGACACATTTTCCCGTGGGCCCTGGGAGCTCTGTGCTCCGTGGCTGGTTGTTGATAGGAAATGGGCCCTTTGCTGACCAGCCGGCCTGGGTTACATGTTTACATTTCAAGTGAACAGAATTCAGCATTTCTGGCAAAATACCCACCGGGCCCTAAGCACCTTGGAAAATGCCCTGTGGGTGGGGTCATCAGAAGTGACCAGAAAGGACAGGCCAGCACTAAAGGAGACCAGGCTGGCCCTAAAACAGCTGTCTGTGTCTATGCCTCACGTCTGAGGTCCACCCCGTGTGGTGTCACTGGCCCCTGCTGCCAGGATTTTGTTAGGCAATCCGGAATTATAGCAGCTGTGAGTTTCCAAGTGCAAAAATTTATGAGGGGAGGAGTTTGTGATCCCTGGTATCCAAATGAGGAAATTGAGGTTGAATGAGATTGGGTGGCTACAAAACATGTGTTCTCAGCCCAGAGCAACCTTTGCTCCATCTCAGTATCCACATGGAGACGCTGCTCTCCTTGGGGGTTGGGCCTGCTCTGCTCACCGTTAATCCGCACTTCCTGACCTGTCATAGATGCTAATAAGTACTTTACTGTGGCAGTGAGTAGATGATGGGGTATTTCTCTGACCACTT
>PVKH010030555.1:0-12472 GCA_004027955.1 Chaetophractus vellerosus
AAAAACCCAGCTACCAGAAACAGTATGATTCCATTTAAAATATGTATATATGTGTGTGTGTATGTTCATGCACATCCATAGAGAGAAGACTGGAAGAATATATTCATTCAACAAATATTTTTTGAGTACGTAATGTTAGAGCAGGCTAAATCCTGAAAATAAAGTGTGATCAAGACAGTGTTCCCTCTTAGAGCTTATGGTCTCATGGGACAAGTGATAGATAAGGCAGTTATCAGACTGTGATTAATGACTGATGGAGGAAGTACAGGATACTATGAGAGGACTTAAGATGGACATCTTTCCTGGACTGAGAGAGTCCAGAAAGCTTACTAGAGAAAAGTATTCTTAAACTGATAAATAGATAAAAGTTTACTAGTCTATTGGCTACAAAAGTACAGAACAATTAAAACAAATTATCATAATGATTCTGCCCAAATTCTGTTCCTTCACCCTCAAAATTAAAACTGTATAACTTCACAAATTTGTTTTTATTTCACAAGTTTTATATTCCACAATAATAAACTAGGCTCACCAAATAATTATATATGATAATCCCACTCACAACAACAACAACAAAAATGCATTTTGGGAAACGTACCAGACATACATGGTATAAAAGGGCAATTTCTGAAGTAATGTTACATTGAGTTATAAGTGCTACCTTATTTGGAACAGCCACAAGGTAACACTTATATTAAGCTTTTTTATGCATAGCTTATGGTAAACTAAATATAAAGTTTTATATAGTGAGCACTTTGAATTTTTCTTTCATTCATAGAATCCATTAGACAGTTATTACAAAGTCTTTAGCACTCATTAGGTACTTAATAAATGTTGGCTTATTGCTTGTCTAGAGTTAGAAGCTTCCAAATTTGTTTGCTTTCTAGTGATGTAGTGAACAATGTCTCTGGCAGAGGATAATGCCATAATTGAACTTGAGCTAGCTAGCAACCAACCTACCTACCTATGTATTTTTTCTTGGCTGTCAAATGATCCTTTATTGAAATATTTCCCTTTGTAGTTCTTAACTAGCTGGGTATTCCACTGCACATAGATGTCATCTATGATGTCATGAGGGTAACAGCCATCAACATTGCAGCCCACAGACTGGGCAGTACCCAGAATCTCTTTAATGGTTCCAGATTCTCTGGCTGAATATTGGTGCCACATCTATTAAGCAATGTTGACAATCTCATAAAAAGTGATACTTCCACTGTGCTTAAAGTTGCTCTGCTTCTTTCTGTCTCTTTGGTTCTTTAAGGGCTTTTTTGATCAGGGCAGAGGCAGAAGGTACCACCTCAATCTGGGCCTGTCTGTTCTGAATGGTCAGTTTCACCATAATCCTTAGACCCTTCTAGTTAGAAGTAGCCTTGTAATTCATATCACTAAATATTTTTGGAGACAGAGCCAGGGAGTTGATCTTGAGGCCAAAGTAGACGTGGCACCGACTTCTGGTGCACCTCAGGTATACGACTTAGCTCTCCTTGGGGTTGAACTTGGGCAGTTTGGTGGAGGCGGCTGGTGTCTGAGGAACCCGGATATGGGACAACCGAAGAAAATTGCACTGTGACCTCCTCCCCCAGCTGAGAGCAGAAAAAGCCAACGTCTTTTTTTTTTTAAAACGACAGAACTATATCATACATATCATGACAAAAACTGGGTCATTTTAATTTAAGTTCACTATTTTTAAGTTCTTTAGCTATAAAGAAGATAATGTGATGTGGTAACTGAAACAGTATAGGTACTAGGAGATACATAGTGACACAAGTGTCACCTACAGCACACCGGCTTATGTCACTAACCTTTTACGAGCCTAAATCACCTTGTTGTAGAAGCAGTTCTGGTTGGGAAGGCTTTTCATAGGTGCCTCTTCTTCTTCTTTTTTTTTTTTTAAAGATTTATTCTATTTATTATTTCTCCCCACCCTCCCATTCCCATCGTTTGCGCTCACTGTCTGCTCTCTGTGTCTGTTCATTGTGTGCTGTCTGTGTCTGCTCATTTTCTTTTTAGGAGGCACTGGGAACTGAACCCAGACCTCCCATGTGGGAGGGAGGCACCAAATATCTTGAGCCACATCCACTCACTGCTTATTGTGTCTCTCATTGTGTTTCCTCATTGCATCATCTTGTTGAATCATCTTGTTGTATCAACTCACCATGCCAGCCGGTCGCATTAGCTTGCTGTCTTGTTCATCTTCTCTAGGATGCATGGGGAACTGAACCCAGGACTTCCCGTGTGGTAGGCAGGTGCTCAACTACTTGAGTCACATCCACTTACCAAGGCTCCTCTGCTTAATGCTCTTCTAGAACTGTGTATATTCATCTGTCATGAATTAGAAAAACGTGTTTTCACACTTGGTTCTCCACTAGAGATTGAGCCTTTAAAGGGCAGGGACTATGTCTTGGGGCTTGGTTCAGTATCTGGCATACAGCAGGTAATCAACATATACATGATAAATGAGGTAAAGTGGTTACTAAAGCTGCTCCTTTGCGTAGAGAAAGAAGCAACCAGGATTAAATGGAACCTGTCCTTAAAGTATACGTATAAAGTGTTAGGTTCCTCAAACCCAATAGAAATAAAAGCTATGATTTTTTTAAGGTAGCCTTGACCTGTACCCATTACCTTCTTGACTTAAAGTTAAAACATATACATTAATCGAAATACATGTTGACTATAAAGTTTTCTATATGATGCATTGATCATGTATTATTATATTTTGCTCCTCCTTGCTCAGGACTTGTGCCATTCTCATTGTGATGAGTCCATCATCCAGAAGAAGATCACAACTATTATCAATTGCTTTATTAATTCAAGTATTCCACCAGCTTTACAAATTGACATCCCAGTTGAACAAGCTCAGAAGATTATTGAACATAGGAAGGAGTTAGGACCATACGTATTTAGAGAGGCACAGGTAGGAGATCAGGGGATATGGCCAAACAGATTTTAAAATATATTGACAATCTAGATATTGTTTTAAACCTTTTGCATTATTTATATTTAGCAAGGTTCCAGTCCTCCTAATACTAGAATTTATTCTATTTAATCAAGAAAGTCTCTCATATGCCACTGAAATATAAGAAACAAGTATCTTACTTGCTATTTTGTTGATGATAAATATACAGCAAATAAAATTATTTAAATACTACACTTCAACTCTCTATGGTTATCATTTTTGTTTCTAACTTAGAAAACTCAAGCTAATTTTTCCTTCCTTTCCCACCATTCATATTTCCTTTTAAAATATCCACCACCACAAAAATGTGTAAAATGTGTGTGTCCCAAGATTTGTGTATTTTTTAAGATTGGGATATTCACATAGCTCATAAAAGAAGTGAGAGTAGATTTAAGTACCCAACCAACATAAAGTACACAAGCTCATGAAAGGAAAATCATGCCGTTAACTTGCTCAAGTTACTTCTTTTAAAGATAAATAATAAAAAACAGTGACTTGGTGAACATAATTTATTTGCGTTTTGAAAAGCCTTTTAGTGATGATGTTCCTAAAAAATGATTAAGAAAAATAAATTATAATGTGGGTAATAGGGAAGGCTGTGTCATGAATCAAGTGATATAAAACAGAGATTTAGGGTATTTGCCCTTGAGCATGGAAAAAGGCCATTACTCTTAACATTCATTTATGAGCCATCTGTGTTCTAAGTCCTCTCAGGAACTGAAACTGGACTCACAATCCAAATTATGCATTAAAATAGGCAAAAATATAAGGGAATGGTTGAGGATGTTAGCACATAGATTTTCTCTGTGTTAGCACATAGATGCCAGAATTGTAGCATCTGTTAATAAAAAGGTCTTAGAGACCACATAGTATAGCTGAGGTCTCCTGAACCAAGCAAGGTTATATTACATGAAAGACCTTGAGTCTAACTGGGTATCTAGGGCCATTTACATTGGTTGATTTGGCACACTCTCCGGCGACTGCAGCCAAGGAATTTTACTGGAGTCCTCTAGCCTATGATTTCTTCTTAATTTCCTCAAACCGAGTCCTACACATCTTTAATATGGATTTTGGAGTATCCGAGAACAAGAGAATATTTATTTAGGGGCCTCATCCCACCAAATCTGTTCCTGCCTTCCTGTCTTAGAGAACAACATCACTTCCCACCCAGGCCTATAGCCAGAGATTTAGTTGCCATCTTCATGTCCTCCCTTTCCTTCATTGTCTTACCCCCGCATCTAATCAGTCCTAAAATTTGTTCATTTTTCTCATTGTTATCAGGCATTCTATACACTTTTCTCTACCTCCACTACCTCAGTTGAGATCTACAACATTTCTCACATTGATTACCAAAATTCCCTGCCTCTGGGCTCTCTCCAAATATAGACAGAGCTATCTTTTTCAGTATGTATATCTGATCATGTCACTTCTCTGTTTAAAACATTTCAATTACTCCCCATTGCTCTCAGAATGAAGTCCATATCATTCTAGCCACATCTCTTATCTCTCCTGCCTTCTATCTCCCAACCTTACTTAAATATTTGTTGTTTCATAAATGGGCATTATTCTCTTCCCTCCTGAGCTTTTTGCAGTATCATTCTCTCTCTTGTGCTTCTCCAATATCCTGTGTTTGTCATAACACTTATCGCACTTAATTGAAAGTGACTGTTCTTGTATTTGACTTTCCCATTAGATTTTAAGCTCTTTGAGGGTAGGGAGTATTTCTCGGTTACCTTTGTGGCTCCAATGCCTGGGACAGCATAAGCACTCAATAAACTTTTTTGAACACGTGGATGAATGACGTGAAAAGAACTCTATCATGACAGGAGTGAGGTCAAATTGGAAATGAGAGCAAGTTGAGTAGAAACTGCCTGTTTTTGCATTGTTATCCTTATAGCCTTTCCCTATCCACACTCCCCACCCCTGCCCACACAAAAAGAGTTTGAAATTTTTTGTCATTTAGCCAAATTTTCCCTGGCACTTTTTACTTACACTAAAGCCATTGCCCAGCTGCTGGCAACAAGCAAAGTAACTCTATATTTATTAAAACATTTTCTTACCCACAACTTGGTTATCTTTTAGGGTTCTGGAGGTACTGGGTAATTTTTGTGACCAATACATATATTATTTAGCTAAAATCTCAATTACAGTTTATAGGAACAGAGTTAATTTTATGTCTTCTCTTGAAAAATTGTGTGACTTTTAGTGGAAGGGCTCCTAGAAGGAAATACACATATTTGAGAATAGGAAATGGCCCAAGTTTTGGAAAGAGAAGTGAGAAGGAGGGTTACTTGGTATATAGGATTGGAGGAGTGTTCAAGGTTAATGAGTTCATAGTAAAAGCTACCGTGATCCATTAACATTGGAACAGAGGACTACTTAATGAAACAAATGGCAGATAAATAGAAAAGCCTGCATTTTATTAAATAAAATGTTTCTAGCTTTTTAAGTTCACAGTACCAAGAAGCTATGGAATTAATTGGCAAAGCTGTATTTAAAAAGGAGTAAATAATTTTTAAAGTATAAATAACATTCATATACTGAAAAGAGGGATAATGAAATCTGCCAATTTCAGGGCTCTCTTGATCACTGCAGCACTTACTTTTTAAAAAATTCTTCTTTCCCCCTTTGAATTGGCTTGGAGCCTAATGGGATGGTTCATTTTTCTCCAGGGCATTAGATAAAGGCCATTCCTAGCAGCAAGATGTTGGACTTGTTGATCTGATGTGGCAAGTCCTACCTTCTTGGAAGTAACATGTGCCTCTGGAACTAATGGAAAAACTTGGCATGGGAATTTGAACAACATTCTTATCTCTATAAATATCACAATTAATCACTTAATGTAGAGTGTCCTCATAGAAAGCATTTGTCCAGGATACCATTCTGCTTTTTAAATGTTACTTTTGTTGCTCTCACATAAAAGAGATTATATCATTTAAAAGTTACTCAAGATTTATTCTTAGATCGCAGCTTTGTTTAAGAGCTTTTCCAGAGGCAAAATGGTATTTCCTTTCTCTGAAATAAAGAAAGGGGTGGGGGGGACTTTCCCTTGATGAACTGAATATTTGGAATACTTGCATGAAACAGCAGAGTGTGTGGCAGATCAACTAGTATATGTTTTAAAAGAAAACATAAATTTCTTATTTAAAAAGACCCTAATGGATTCTTTATTAATACAATCAATTGGTTAGGGAAACATAAAGAATAAAGTGACTTTTAAGCGTATGTTTTTTTAAAAGAAAGACTTCTCATTGGTAATAAAAAACATTGATGATAAGCATGTGCTGAGCTAAACTATACCAAGATGTCTGGAGACAATAAGTTTGAGGAAACATGCTGTATATTAAAGACAGAGTAGTTAATCCATTATTATGGTGAATTAAGGTTTAAATGGGTACATTTGTATAAAATGGTAATCTAAGACATACTTTGTTTTTTATACAGATGACAATTTTTGGGGTTCTGTTTAAATTTTGGCCTCAGTTTTGTGAATTTAGGAAGAACTTAACTGATGAAAAAATTATGAGTGTTTTAGAGAGAAGACAAGAATATAAACAGAAGAAAAAATTGGCAGTCATGGAAGATGAAAAATTTGGAAAGGTGAGACAAGACTCATTTTGGGTTTACTCAGACTTTTAAAAGGTATGTGACATGTGAATTACTAATAGAATTTGAGCTGGGGAAAGATACAGAGAAGTTATAGAATATAGATTTTAGTGGTTTTTTTTTTTTAATCTTCAGAGGTTTCAGACTTGCTTTTGAATTCCTCAAAATTCAATTCAAATGTCATCTCTTTTCTGCAAAGGCTTCCTTGACTCCACCAGAATGGGAGAACAGCTCACCTCTGTGTGCATCCACTGCAGTAATGTTCCTACCTCTCTTAGAACATGCTTTATATTGTCCTGTGATTGACTTTTGGCATCTGTCACCCTCACTGCATTGCGATCTTCAAGGACAGTTTCTGTCTAATTCATCTGTGTCTCATGAGCACCTACAGCAGTGTTCAGCACATAGTATGCTTATTGTTTTTAGAATAAATGAGGGACTGAATGAACAAGTATTAGGTACTGGGAGTGGCATTTTCAATATTAAAATTACAGAATGACATTTTAACTGTGAAAGTTGTAAATATGTATCATAAATTGGCCCCTGCCAGCCTGTTCATTCATTCTTTCATTTTTTCATTCATTCATTCATTCATTCATTCATTCATCTTCCTTTATATCAATCTGTTTTCTGTAATGTATCTCATTTTTAACGTTAAAACTACTCAATTTTTTCTGAAATTTAAAAGATAAAGATACAAAATTAATAAATGAACATTCATATTTGCACAGTTCAAAATAAACATTTTTAACATTTTGACTTATTTGCATTTTTGTACTTGAGAAATAAAATATTGCAGATAAAATTCATTTTAACCTCAGGCCTAAGTTCTATTTCCATCACCTTCCCTTTCCCCAAGAGCAACTACTAAATTTAGAATATATTCTTCCAGCTCTTTTTAAAAATAGTTTTTATATGTGTATATGCATTCATAATCACTGCAGAGGACTATTTTTACATGTTTTAACTTACATAAATGGTACCATATTGTGCAACACATCTTTCTGCATCTTGCTTTTTTACACTCAACATTATGTTTTTTTATTTCTACCCACACTAATATACTTATATTTAGTTTATTCAATTTAATTGCTGCAAACTATTTCATCATATGAATAAATATGCTATTTTTATTTAACTATTTTCCTGTTGTTGGGTGTTTCCAATTTTCACCTTTACAAATAGCACTGCAGACAACATTCAATGGTTTTAATATATTCACAGAGTTGTGCAGCCATCATCACTAAGTTTAGAATATCTTCAACACCCCAAAAGAAACTCTATATCCATTAACAGTCAGTCTCAATTCCCTGTTCTCCCCAGCACCTGGCAACCACTATTATTTGTCTCTATGAATTTGCCTATTCTGGGCATTTCATATAAATTGATTATTACAATACAGGTCTTTTGTGATTGGGCTTCTTTTGCTAAGTATAACATTTTTAAGGTTTGTACATGTTGTAGCATGTGTCCATACTCCATTTCTTTTTATGACTAATATTCCATTGTATAGATAGACAACATTTTGTTTATCTGTTCATCAGTTGGTGGGCACTTGGTTTGTTACCACTTTTTGGCTATTATTAATAACACTGCTGTGAGCATTTGTGTACAACTTTTGTGTGGAAATATGTTTTCACTTGTTTTGGGTACATACCTAGAATTGGAACTGTTGGGTTATATTGTAACTCTACATTAAATCACTGTAATCCTTTGTTAATGAATTTGCCTCTGTTCACTTTAAGTATCCGATATTAAAACTAGATGAGACTTTTTAAAATGATATTCTCTTCCACCTAGCATTGCCTTTCTTCACATTGCCTAGCTCCAACTGATTCCTTTGTAAGAATAAGAAATGGGGAATTTAACCTTTTGAGGAACTGCCAAATTACTCAAAGGCTGCTGAACCATCTTTCTTTCTTTTGATGTTTGCATGGTATAGCTTTTTCCATTCTTTTATTTTCAAACTACCTATATTGTTATATTTGACTTAAGTTTCCTATAGACAGCAGGTCTATACATGGGCAACATCCATATTCATATATCATCAAAGAATATTATAAAAATTAAATATAAATTTATAATTAATTTTGTCCATAATGATATCCCTTCCAATAGTTAGGTCATAATTGATCAAATAATACCAAATATGACTTTCTTCTTAAACCAACTATACATCTGTCCCAATATAAAAATGTACTCTGATATCAGAGTTCATTGAATGAAAATGGTCACCTCTACCTTCTTCAACTCCTAGAGGAAGGTCTAAATATTCAACTGAGCTAACTAAATGTGATCCTAAGTTTGTAGATTCAGGAAGACTCATCCAGAAGACACTTGAAGGAATGATTTAGGAGAAAAAATTGAATTTTGTCTGCCTTATGTTTGCTTGAAGCTCATCTGTGATTCCATCTGTGGCCTGTGAATAGATTCACAACTCACAGCTTATTAAAAAAAAATCAGCCTCACATGAATTTGATGTGATTTCTACAGAGCAGAACCTCTATCCTAATCCTTTTCTCCTTTTATTGAGCATCCACTATATATCATTCCTGTGCTAAGAATTAGGGATATGAATATAATTTACACATAGTGTGAGAAGTATATAGATAGATATATAAAGTTAACTCCAAGGGATATAGACAAAAACTTTGAGATCATAGAAAAGGAGCAATTAATTATTCTAGAGAGAGATGGGAGGAACTTCAAAGGAGAGGTAAATTTGTTAGTCTTAAAAAAAGAATATATTCGCAAATGGCTCCCAAAAGATATTTATTGAATAAATGAATATAGAAGTGAGAAGACTATAAAGACCTCTTACTGTTCCCTAAAGCTCTGATTAAGAACTTCACAGCTCTCTAAGTGTGGCCTCAAATACTTTCTAATTGCTTAGATAGATGGTCTGGCAGTTTGAAATTACTTTATGAATCCCAGAAAGAGAAAGATCATGTTTATAAACTAATCTAGTCCTCTGGGTGTGATACCCTTTGATTGCATTAAATTCAGCTGAGAGGCCTTTGATTAGATTACTTGATAGGATCACTTTAGGGCTTATTGGGTAATTCATGACTCAAGTTGAGTCTCTGCCCACTTGCTGCATCTGAAATAAATGGAAACAAAGAGAAGCCTCACTCAGACAGGAAAAGAGAGCTTTGCCATTTTTTACCCTGCCCTGTGACTGAGAGGAGTGGCTCAAACAGGCCCTGAGGAGAGATGAGCCATTTGCCTGATAGCTTGCAGCTGAAATCAGTAAGAAAGCAGAGCAGCTGAGCCTGAGAGAAGAGGCCTGGTAAGAGAAAAGCCCTATTATTGGTTGCCCTCAGCTGAGCTCCGGGAGATGTTACAGCCTTGAGGGGAAGGCAGGGACCAGGCAGAGATTGCCCACCATCTTGCTTCAACACACGGAAGCTGACTTGGGTGAGAAAACACCTCTTATGGTGCCTTGAATTAGACTTTTCATGGCCTTGGAACTGTAAGTTTTTACCCCAAATAAATACCATTTATGAAAGTGAACGCATTTCTGGTACTTTGCATTGGCAGCCCTTTGACAAACTAAAACAGATGGTAAATATATTATTTGAAACAAAGATTGGCAGATATGGTGTGATGCAAGAAGAGAAAATCTTAAAATGTATATAGGAAACCCTTAATGTTTTTGTAGCATAAAACTACATATCTGAAGACTTCGGGAAGATGGCAGACCAGTAAGACACAGGAATCTCTTCTCCTCCAAAAAATAGCTAGAGGACAGACTGAAGCAGCCCCGAAAAAGATCTTCTAGGGTTTAGGACAGCAGGCAAAGGCTGGACACTACCCAGAGGAGAGTGGGACAAAGAAGGGAAATCCTGACGACAGAACTGTGACAGAACTGTGAGTTGAAACCAGCAGCTGCTGCTGCCAGCACCCTCCCGCATACTAAAGACACTTTAGAATTCTCCAGCCTCTGGGCATGTGACTAAAGTCAAAGGGGGCTCCAGGGATCTACCATCCCAGGAAAGAGGAGAGAGAGGGACTCAGCCAAAGGCTTATTCAGCTTCTGACCCACAAATTGGGTCTGCTGTGTCCCACGAGCCCTTCCAGGCTGGGTGGAGCTGCACCATTGTTTGCCTTGGAGCCTGCAAGGGGTTAAAGATATACAAGCCTCCCAATCTCCTCCTCTACTAACAGGGATTGATTGTTTAGGACCCAGAGGGGAGTGGAAATGTTTCCTAGCCAGGAAAAGGGAGGGGGCTGCCAGAGAAGGCTAGATAACTGTCTCAGAGAAAGTCTGAATTACAAGGCTCCTAGCCTCCAGACAGGAAGCTGTATCACATTGATCCAGTCTGTGTTGCAACAAATACACTCCAACCAGGCATTGAACTGAGAGCTGCCAAAGAGCGCCATCTCCTGACAAACCAAGGAAGTGCATGCAAGAAAATTAAAAAGTAGGAGAGGCTTTTTCTGGCCTCTATAGCCTCCCTGCCCAAGGCTCTAGGAAGCGACTCTACAACCAATCATTGGGTCCAGTGCCCAGTTTTGAGCAACCAGCAGGACAATCCTAACAATCCAGGCTGAGCCAAAAATCAAAGAGCAATGGTAACACACAGCCTCCTGCCACTAAATCCCTACAAAAGAGAAAGAGATTGAGCATCTGAATCAACTACATCCTACTCAGATGCCTAGATATCAGCAAAAAAATTATGAACCATACTAAAAAATAGAAGACATGGCCCAAGAAAAGGAACACATCAAAACCCCAGAAGAGATGTAGAATTTGAGAGAACTAATCAGTGAGATGCACACAAATTTCCAAAATCAAATTAATGAGTTGAAAGACAATATGGTTAAAGAGAGAAATGACATCAAGAAGACACTGAATGAATGCAAAGAAGAATTTGAAATCCTGAACAGAAAAGTAACAGAACTCATGGGAATGAAAGACACGATAGGTGAGATCAGAAACACAGTTGAGGCATACAACAGCAGACTCGAAATGATAGAAGAAAGAATAAGTGATACCGTGGACAGAACAGCTAAAATTGAAGGGAGAAAAGAACAGAGAGAAAAGAATGGAAAAAATTGAGCAGGGGCTCAGAGAGTTGAAAGACAACACAAAATGCAACAACATACATATCATGGGAGTTCCAGAAGGAAAAGAGAAGGAAAAAGGGGCAGAAAGAGTATTTGAGGAAATAATAGCTGAAAACTTCCCAGTTGTCACCAAAGAAATGAATTTACATGTCCAAGAAGCACACCGTACCCCAATCAGAATAAATCCAAATAGATCTACTCCAAGACACATACTAGTCAGAATGTCAAATGTCAAAGTTAAAGAGAAAATTCTCAGGGCAGCAAGGGAGAAACAAACCATCACGTACGAGGGACATCCAGTAAGACAGTGCAGATTTCTCCTCAGAAACCACAGAGGTGAGAAGACAGTGGTATGATATAATTAGGAAACTGAAAAACTGCCATCAAGAATTTTTTATCCAACAAAAGCGTCCTTCAGATATGAAGTGAATATAAAATATTCACAAACAAACAGAAACTAAGATAATTTGCAAAAAAGAATCCAACTTTGCAGGAAATATTAAAGGAAGCCTTAGAACCTGAAAGAAAAAGACAGGAGAGAGAGGCTTGGAGGAGAGTATAGAAGAAAGAATATCAGAATAGATAACCAAAAGAGTAAAAAGACAGACAAAAACAAGATGACATATGAAAACCAAAGAATAAAATGGAGGAAGTAAATAGTGCATTTACAGTAATATCATTTAATGTGAATGGATTAAACTCCCCAATCAAAAGGTACAGGCTGAAAGAATGGATAAAAAACATGAGTCATCCATATGCTGCTTATAAGAAACTCACCTTAGACTCAGGGATACAAACCGGCTGAAAGTGAAAGATTGGAAAAGATACTCCATGCGAATA
>PVKH010030556.1:0-12472 GCA_004027955.1 Chaetophractus vellerosus
TATTCAACAGGGTCACTGGTGGACATTTGGGTCTGGAGTTCAGTGGGGAGGTCCCAGCTGGAGAAGTCAATTGAGGTCATCAGTGTATGATGGTACAGATGGAAAGCCATGGGCCTGAGTGAGGTCACCTAGAGAGTGAGTGCAGATAGCACAGGCAGGAGGCCCTAAGTTGCAGTTGGGGTGGCCCAATGTTAATAGATCCAGAGAAAAGGGGAAGCCATGGGAGAGACTGAAAAGCACAGATAGCGGTTATAGTTCATGGCCTTTTAAACCATAGAGAATCCCCCAAATGGAGGTGGAGAGTCTGCATTTTGATGACAAGGAAAAATTGAGTTCCAGAAGGGAGAAGTGACCTACTCAAGTCACATAACTAGTCAGTGCAAACCAAAAATAAGCACTTACAGGAACGTGTCTGTTCAGGAGTCTGAAACAGAACACCTAATTTTCATGGGGGTGGGGACCAACCTTTCAGTAAAGTAGAAAAGTTCTTTCTTTGAAGCTCATCTAGACTAGCATGTAATTAGACAGTATATTACAAATGCTATAAAACTGACAATACAATAAGCAAAGCCAAAGGAAAGAAAATCAACTGTGTATCTTGGTGACTTCGTGGAGATGAGCAGTTAGTTAACAGGCTCGCAATGCTAACACAGGTATAAATTTGACTTCCGAGTCTACTTCATCAGAGACATTCTCTGCTCTGCCTTAAGAGAAAAGCTTCTCATTTTCTCAAAACACTTAAAAAATTTTTTTATTCGAGCAGTTGTAGGTTTACAGAAACGCCATGCTGAAAGTACAGAGTGCCCATACACCCCCCCCCTCTGACACAGTTTTCCCTATTGTTAACACTTTGCATTAATGTGGTACCTTTGTTACAATTGAGGAAACAGTATTATGATTATGCTCTTAGGTATAGCCCATAGTTTATATTAAGATTCACTCTTTGTGTTGTGCAGTCTTAACCGTGTTTTTTTATTCTGGTAACTTATATACAACCTAAAATTTTCCATTTTATCTGCTTTCAAAACTTTTTAATGACTGGACCCATCAGAATACCTGGAAGTATTTTGAACACTCATGTTGGAGACTTTCTCAAATTCTACCAGGTTGTTCTGCAACCAGGTGGTATCTGTAAACTGAAGCCTTAAGAGATGAGCATTGTGTATTTTGAGATAGTCAAGTGCAATATATAACATAGCAGTGCTTAAGAAGTTCTTTTTACTTTATCGTTTCATTGGCATTCTTAGTGTCACTGCATTTCATACTATGACCTAGACTATCTCCAAAAAGATTTTTAAAAATTGACATTATGTTTTTAATGACATTCCAATTGTATTTTTTTTTTACATGTACAAGTACCTTTCCTTTTTCTTTTCTTTCTTTCTTTCCTTTTCTTCCTTCCCTAATAGCTGCTCCATATCTTACCCCTCATAGTTTCGGACTTTCAGAATAACTTTGAAGAGGGAAGAAATAAAAAACAAACTCACTCATAAGATCATTTTCCAGAAACAATAGCCACTGCTTACATTTTAGCATGCTTACTTCTAGTGGTTTTTTTTCCTTTGTGATTAATTCCTTTTTACTTAGTAATGATCATATAGGCATCATTTAGGTTATCAATACTTCCCAAGCAGATGGGCTATTCTGGGCTCCTTACCTCTGGAGAAGGATGTGACCAAGCAGAGAGCAGAGAAAATGAGACTCTATCCCTGGCTTTGGGGTCTGAAAAGCAAGTGTGCTTTTCAGACTGTAGAGATCATAGACCGAAGTTTTGAGAAATGAGTTTGAGGAGTATAGGTCTTCCCCATACCTCCACCTCTGAACACCTGCCCCATCCCCTCCTATTCCCCCAAGTCCTCATAGCTGGGGAGGAGAGAAAGGAGAAACAAGGGACATTCAGAGGGCTCCAGAGGGAAGGGTCCTAGGTCCTGTTCTCCAGGTCAATCCATCCCCGGAAAAGAGCAAAAACCCAAGATAGGCTTTTGGATCTGGGAGCAGAGGAGCCAGTTCCCTTTCTACACGTAGGACCTGGGGAAATGGTAAAATCACAGAGAAGAAATGACTGTGGGCATCCCTAGGCAACAAGGCCTAAAGCAGACTTCCAGAGTGTCCTATTTCCCACTGTGGCTTGGGCACAGCAGGATGACAAGAGCTGGGAAGTTGCCCTTGGCCTGAAATAAGAGCCATTGTCAGATTGGGGGAGTGGTCAGCTAGCAGGAAGTAGGAAACCCTGAATTCTGAGGTTAAGTTTCCAGCACTCTGGGAAATGTATCTCTAAAGTATATAATATAATATAATATAATATAATATAATATAATATAATATAATATAATATAATATAATATAATATAATATAATATAATATGATTGATGTGATGTGATGTGATGTAATATAATATAGTATAGTGTAGTATAGTATAGTATAGAAAAGTAAATTTAGAAGACATATAGAAAAAAATACATAGAAAAAATATTTTTCATCCTTGGATTTGTGGACTAAAATTTGTGCCTGTTGCTCAATCTATAGATATATTATATTTTTGGTTTTTTTTTTTTTTTTTAAACTCTCTTCAAGATTTCTTCCTGAACATTATTTTAGATACTGGCTTAATATTCCATTGAGTGGACACCACACTTTACTTAACCAATACCCTACTGGTAAACATTTTGGTTATTTCCAATTTTTGCTATTATAATTAATGTTGTGTATCATTAGGTACAAGCATCTAGGATTAGTGGTTTAAAATAAACTTGAGAAGTAGGATTATTGGTCAAAAGGTATGAACAATTTTAAATCCCTGAGACATATTGTCAAATTGCTTTCCAAAGGTTTTGTAGAAATGTGTACTTTCATAAGTCATCTGTATTAGTCAGCCAAAGGGGTGCTGATGCAAACCAGAACTCTGTTGGCTTTTATAAAGGGTATTTATTTGGGGTAGACACTTACAGTCACAAGGCCCTAAAGAATCCAACTCAAGGCACCGTAAGAGGTACTTTCTCACTCAAAATCTGTTGCCACGAGTTGATGCAAGATGATGGGCAAAGTCTGTGAGGGTTCAGCCTTCCTCTTCCCTCTTAAGGTTCTGTGGGTCCAGGTTCTTAAAATCTCAGCTGTAGGCTGGCTTAAGGCACGTCTCTCTCCCCGGGCTCATCTCTCTCCCCGGGCTCGCTTCTTTCCGGGCTCAGCTGCTCTGGTCTCTTCACAAGGTCAGCTGTAGACTATCAGGCTCATCTTTCTTCCCAGGGCCTCTGCGGTATCTAATGAGCTGTCTCTCTTTATGTTCTTCTTCTCTGTGTCTTTTCCGTGTGAGTGTCTGCCCACCAATGGACTATAACTATAACTTTGCTTTTATAGTTGAAGAAGAAATTTCATTGGCTTACAAATAATATTTATATCTTTGATTATGAAAGCAAAATATGTTTATTTTAGAAAATCTGGAAAATATAGAAAAGTACAGAAAAGAACTAAGAATCCCCTATAATCTCATTACTCAAAGATAGTCACTGTTCACATGCTGGCGTCGTTCTCCCAGTCTTTCTTCCTATGAGTATGCATGTCCAGTCACGCATGCTATCACACCTCACCTCTATGTTGCTTCTGACAAAACTGGAATGATATCATACATATGATCATGTAATTTTTTTATTTAGCAATGCCAGGAACATTTTCCGATATTCTAATATATTCTTCTAAAAGTGTTATTTACACAATTTTTAATATCCTAAACCTGCCTTAGATATAAAACACTCAACAATGGCTTGCTGTTGGCATGATGGGATGGGGATCTGAAAACCAGCAGTGGGAGGATAGGCTGAGGCATTAAACATGATTTTTTTTTTTTTAAGGTAATTACTCTTTTTTTTTTTTTTTAAAGATTTATTTATTTTATTACATATCTCCCCTTCCCCCCGCTGCGGCGACGCGCCGAGAGTGGTCACTGCGCAGGCGCAGCTTTCCCCGCTTGTGGGCGGTCTCTGCGTCCGTTCATGGCCGGCGCTTGCTTCAGTTCGCGGGTGGCTGGCTGCGCGCCATCCGCGGGTGACCTGCCCTGCCCGTGGCGGCTCTTGCCCTGTCCGTGGCAGCTTCTTGCCCTGCCCACGGCGGCTCCGGCCCGCCCATGGTGGCTTGCCATTCTCAAGGCGGTCTGCCCGCTAGGAGAGGTCCCCGGGAATCGAACCCGGGGCCCCCCATGTGGTATGCCGGCGCCCTGCCACTGGGCTATCGAGCCAGCCCCTAAGCATGATTTTTAAGGGGTATCTATAACTTAATTATGAGGACATGCCAGATACCATAATTTGATTTTATCAGTCCCCCAGTTATTGGATATTTAAATTGTTTCCTATTTTTTCACCATTATAATTCCACAAGGACCATATCTGCACATTTCTTTGTACACATTTCCACCCCAATTGTTTTCTTTATCTAAATAACTGAATGTGTGGAGCGGATGTTGCTCAGTGGTTGAGTGCCTGCTTTGTAGGTAGAGGTCCCAGGTTCAATCCTCAGTACCTCCTTAAAAAAAAAAGTAAATAATTGAATGTCAAAGTATTACATGTTTTTTGTCAAGATGTTACCAAATTGCTCTGTACGAGATTCATACCATTTCCAGTTAGCACCAGTAGCAAATGGACGAGAATATCCATTTCCTTGCACCTATGCAAACACTGGGCGTTATAATAGTTAAGCATCTCTGGCATTTTTATCAACAGAAAATGGCATCTTGTGTTTTTAAGAATTTTGGTTAGCAGTGAGATTGACCACTTTCTGACATATGCTAATTAGGCATAGCTCACCTTTTTAATGTCTTTTTCTTCAGATGAATGCCATTTCATTGACAGCAAGGATTCTGTGTATTATTGGAGGAATCTAATAAATAAATACTTGTTGATTCCTTTGAGACACGCACGAATGCCAATTGTTCTAGACTGGTCACTCTCATTCTGAGATCCTCTCTTTGGGTCCATTAAAGTAGAAGTAGAGTTCTTCAATTTTCTTTTTTTTTTTTTAGTGTTTAAAAAAGCTGGTAAAAAGCTGTGTAGATGTACAAAAATGAGACTGGACAGCTTACTAAACTGTCTAGGCATTGAGTTTAGATATTTCTTTTCTTTTCATCATCATGACTCAGTTACAGATTTTTTTTTTTAAAGATTTATTTATTTTATTACAAATCTCCCCTTCCCCCCGCTACGGCGATGCGCCGAGAGTGGACACTGCGCAGGCGCGGCTTTCCCCGCTTGTGGGCGGTCTCTGCGTCCGCTCACGGCCGGCTTTCAGTTCGCGGGTGGCTGGCTGCGCTCCATCCGCGGGCGACCTGCCCTGCCTGTGGCGGCTCTTGCCATGTCCGTGGCAGCTTCTTGCCCTGCCCACGGCGGCTCCGGCCCGCCCATGGCAGCTTGCCATTCTCAAGGCGGTCTGCCCGCTAGGAGAGGTCCCCGGGAATCGAACCCGGGGCCTCCCATGTGGTATGCCGGCGCCCTATCCACTGGGCTATCGAGCCGGCCCGAGTTACAGATTTTTGATTGGCTGGATTAAGGAGCCTATTTTGTTGTGGTGATTATGTACTCTTGTTGTTTTGTAAACATGATTTGAGCTCATTAAAAAAAAAATCTAGCAGCCGAAAGAATCCCGAGAAGAAAGTGTGTATGGGGAAAGGGCATGGGAATATTAACAAAAACCAGGTAAAATTAAAGCCAAGCTTATTTTCACGGTGAGAATGAGAATCAAGTTATCAGCCCAGAAAATTCAGATCAATTATGGAAACTTGTGTTTTATGAAAAATTGCTTAACTCGAACTGCTCTTGGACTGGCCAGAGAAGTTTGATAATATGCACATAAGGACCTGCATACACATGTATGTACCTCTTTTGCATAGATTCTGGTATGTCATTCTGACCCTCAAAATGTGTGATTATTTGCAATGCAGTTTAGTGGAAAGAGCATTGACCTTGAAATTGGAAGATATGTGGTTTGAGTTTGATGCCACTATTTAGCAGCCACGAGACTTGGAGCAAACTGAATGGGTATCACCATTCCACCTTTTTCTACGGGTTTATTGTGTGAATAGGAAATGAATAGGCTGAAGCCAGTAAGTCTGACGTCCTTTGACCCATTTGCAGATGTGTGTACTTCCCACTACACTGTAGTATTTAAAGTTACACAAAGCCTAATGAATTAGCCAAGCTTTGAGCTTTGGAGCCCAAAGCATCATTTGTTTTGGCACCTCAGGACTTCTTTCTCCCTCTTTAGCGATTTTAACACAGTGCCTTCGAGTTGTAGGACTATGAGTATAGGGTGATTCTAGAAACCAAGCCTTTTCTTCTTTTTTGGAATTGGACCAGACTACTTTCTTTTCTTTCTTTTTTTTTTTTCTCTTATCAGTTTATCTTTTGTTTAGTGACAGGCTGGCTGTCCATCGCTTTCTTTAATTGACCCTACCCATGTGCGATTGCTAAATACTTACTTTGAGGGAGTAATTATCTTTTCCTTTCACTTTTATATGGGGGTGGCCTGTTTAAGAAGCTGTCCCATTAAGTGGAGCAGCTTCTAAATAGGCTGCCTTACATTCAGCAAAGCAATTATGACAAAACCCAGCCAGGATTTGCCTTGCAGTGTGTGGGGCGCTTTCGGCTGTGAGGATTGTACCGTACAATGTGTGCTGCCCACTGACGTGACACAACTTGCATGCTGCATTTATTCTCCTCATTCAAAGACATTCTCTCTTTTAAGGCCCTGGCTACTGAAAAATATGTGCGTGACCCGAGGGGAGAGACCCAGGGCCCCATCCTTATTTAGACATATCTCAGCCCACAGTGGAGGTTTAACCCATCATGTTTATTGGTGGTATTTTTGCAGCAAGATCTTGATTTTACAGACATGTTATTATTAGGTCTTATGACTAATCTTATAAAATACTTGATTCATGTTTATGTCTAACAGCAAGATTGAATTATTTAGCAAATAAGTTTTTTGAAATTACATGGCAATATTTAGAAATTATTTTCCCTTCAAAATTTCTCTATAAAATGAGTGAAAATGGCTCTCTGTAGCTAGTTCCCTCGGGACCCTTGAGAAAATCAGTTTAACCTTGCCATACTTTATAGTTTCTTGAATGTAAAAATAAGTGGGCCTTTAGAATTTTCCAGTCTCTAGAGAAAAAGGTCCTTTGAAGAGAATTCAGTGGACACGGGATGGGGGAGTGGTAAGAAAACCTCTCTCACAAGGTGATTGCTGTCATTGCCCCCTTTTACAGGTGAGGAACTGTGGGCTGGGAGAGGTTAAATTACTTGCTCAAGCTCATAAGGTTATTTTGTGACAAGGCCAGGTTTCAGCCCAGGTCTGGCTGACTCCAAAATTAGATTCCCATCAGGAGTGGCAGAGGGCGTGGCTCTGGGCTTAGAGATATGACCTTGAAGGCTGCAGAATCGTCTGGAGACTTCAGTCTCTCGCCTGGTGTGGGGTCTGTAGCTAAGAAGTGGAAGCGCTAGGCCCAGAAGTGCCAGGGTAGGCTCATGCCACACTGATACCGCCCGTCTGCTCCCCTTTCCTCTTGTGAACCTGTCCAACTGAGGACAAAATCTCTTCAAAACGGTTAGCAATCCGTTAGGCTTTCCTCTAGGATCTCCTGCAGCTTATTGCCTTCCCTACGGAAAGCTCTGTCTAAGCATCCCAGAGGCGTTTTTCTGCTTTAAGTTTTAAAACCTGCGATTATCCCCTCACATCCGTCTTACCGGATCCTTGACAGGGTCGGGAGCTGCTGGTCGCGGCCGGCACTGAGCGCAGCGCCTCCTGACGGCGCCCAACCCGCCTGGCCGCTCGCTCACTCAAGGGGCACTACCCTTCCCTGAAGGGTTTCCTTCAGTCTTTGCATTTGAGGCTTGCACTGCTTGGGACAATATCCCCCCGTGATGCTGCCTTCTGTTTTCTTCTCCTTCAGAGAAGCCTGGGAGGCTTTCTGACATCAACTCAGACTAGATCTCCGGTGGCTTTCTAGCTCATCCCCTTGTTTAATTTCTTCATTGCATGTAATGCTACCGACACGTCTTCTTTCTTATTTGTTAGTGTTTGTCTTCCCACACCAGCATGTCAACCTGGTGAAAGGGAGACCTTGTCTGTCATTTTCTCTGCTGTATTCTCAGCTCTTAGAACCAGCCTAACCCAGAGCTGGGGCTTAATTAACAGTAGCTGAATGAATGAATAAATGAACGAATATATTTTATCTGAGGCAAGAGCGTGCAGGTGTGTGATATCCTACTGGTGAGAAGAGAGCAAATTGCTCATTTTCGGAGGTGCATTAACTCTTTCAGTCCCCTGGGTATCATTTAGTTCCCTAGAACAGTAATTTACTAAACAGTACCTTAAGGGCCTGAAAAAGTTAATGCTCCTCCAAAAGTTTCTAATTTACACCAGGGAGCAGTTTATTTACCCAGCAGGGTTTGACCTAATAGGTCTTAACTCCATTTAAGAGAGTCATAAGGACTTTATCACTTTTCTACCGTCACATTTCCTACTTTCAGCATTTATCTGTTTGTGGAATCCTGGTGCCAGGTGTTGGTGAGTGCATACCCATGTCCACACCAATTGCAAGATCTAAGAAGGATCTTATACCTTAGCATAAATCCTTCATGTACACTTTAATATGTATAATTTTAAAAATCAACCTGTGTATTACAATCCATTCAAATAATTATTTTAGTGGCTTCTTGGTATGTATTACAAATAATTGCTTAATTAGCTCACATTTTGTTTTGTATCCAAGAATTAGATCACGGATATTAGGGAATTTTAAAAATTCTATCCTTTTGGTTTACCAAGCCTTATCTGTAATATGCAGCCCATTATTTTGTTTCTCTTTGTTGTCTGAAATAGCAAAGCTGTTTCCACTCCTAATCTTAGACACTTCTGTCCTGAGATTTTCCAGATTTAGCCTAATCTTTCCTCTTTCAATAATTACTGTCAATTCTGTACTGTTGTAACATGTCAAAAATTTTTTCCTCCCCCCCCCCTTTTAAAAAAAATCATTCTTATAGATTCAGGCTATGGAAGTATCTTTTTTTAAATTTTTTTGTCACACTTATTTTACAGGACTACGTAAAATATTTCCCTCAATTCTGGGATCAAATCAGGCATGATTGCTTAGCAGCTATAAGTAGCACAGTTTTCGATGATACAGTTTGTGGGTAGACATTTGTAAATATGGCAAAAGCCCATTAATTAAGAGTTCCCGAATTTAGACATTATAAAAATTGATCCTGAACTGGACTTGAAATAAGCCCTTGCTGTGTGGGATGAGGAGTTTGCTAAGCAAATAATAGTATAAACAAGATTGCAGAGAACACACTGCTTTTCAGAACATTAGCACAGTATGGGGAAATCTTGATAGCTTTGTTTAATTTTTTTTGCATCACAAAGTTTCCCCCCCCCCTGTAAAACATTGTAAAATATTCCCCCTTTTCAGTCTCAGCTAATATGGGAATTGAGTTCAATTTACGAATATTTTAGGTCCGCCAGGGTTTCCTTCTTGACAGTAGTGATCACTCTGCATAAGTCACTAGAGTTATTAATTAAGACATTGGGTCTATGGAAGTTTGAAATGATAATTTCTGATGCAGACTCGTGGTTTTGCGAGTTTATACATTCTTCTACAGTTGCACTGAAGCAAAAAATCATTAGGTGATTCAGAGTAATGGATGTTTTGATTATATTCTCTATGTTTCTGATTTCAAACAGATTGTTTATTAAAGTAAACAGCTTATGTACTTGAAAGAAACAGATATATTTCATTTAAAATTCAACAATTCAGACTTTTCACTAATTCAGAATTTGTTCCTCCTGCTAATTGAAGTGGTTGCCTGGATTATTACTAAACTGGAAAAGCAGTTTTAGTAAGTGAATTTCAAAAGGGGACATTTTCTGCAGCACTTCTTTCTGTCTTGTAAAAATAAAGCTATGAAATCTGGACTTTTATAATGGAAATACAGGTAGTGTCAGGAGAACAGTTTGGGTGAGTGCTGTTGCTATGGCGAACTTTGCTGGTGTCATCCTGCAGAGATTTCCCTACCTCTGTGTCAGCTACAGGTGGTAACAATATTTGAAAGATCAAGGGTCTTCCTTTACTAACTTGACCCTGGCATTCTGAAGAGCTACCCCTTAAATTCCTAGCTCCTTAATGGGCCGTGCTTGGCTGTCAGTTTCTGGCAGTAGCTGCTGCCCTGTTTTCTGATTCTATTTCATATCCTCAGGTTTGAAGGCTGTACCTAAATTCACATTCCCCCCCCCCCCCTCGAGCCATACAATATATGACTGAGCTTTTATCTGACAGCTGGGGATGAAAAACTATATCCTGAAAATGGTCTTGTCTTACAAATAGAGAAGTCTGAGCTGGTTAATCACTGACTGGCAATCTGAGTTGTTTTCAAGAGTATAATTCAGGTCTTGTCTTCTTTTTTTTTTACATTTACTTTGGCTTTCCAAGGATGAAAGACATGCAGAGGGTATAGAAGTTACACAACAGATTAACAGATTCATGTCAGAAGATGGGAAGAGATTGTTAGGGGGAAATATCAAGCTGTGTGTTCTTTAGTTAAATTCGATTGTTTTAGTCAAAATTACTTGTCCAGGGCTACCCTGGTGTGACTTAAAATATTTGAATGACATTTACTTTTGTATAACCCGCATAGATCTCCTTAACTGATTCTTCAGTTAGATAAAGTTTTAAATCCTGATGAAAGTTAATACTGATTTAAGCATAATTAGACTGAAAACTATGCCCTGTAGTCTCTATGGCTGTATATAAACTTCACCTGAAAAATCCTACATGTTACAGGACACATTAAAAAAAACCTAAATATTTTGGGACACATACAAAGTCCTAAGTGTTTTAGGAGAAATGAGGTATTATTCTGTTTTAATTTATTATTGGATGCTTTGTGCTTCCAGGGAATTTGTTATATATTAGTAATTTTTCACAAGATTTCATTACCCTGAAGAAATATGTAAATATGCAGGAATAAGCTGTGGTTAGCCTCTAGTAACAAATAGTAATCGTTATTTTTAATCTCATATTTCAATAAGTTTTAATCTTTTGTTTGCATAGCCTTGAAAAGCTGTAAAAATCAGTCATTATAGTTTAATTACTAACCATTATCCCGGGTGGCTAACTCCACTTCCTTCTAAACAAGTTCCTTCTTTTATTTCTTTAAAAAAAAATGCTGCTATTGGCGTTAGCTAACAATAGCATTAAACTTTATAGACCAGGTTTTGCAAATTACACTGTAGAATATTTTCAGTTTTGTTGGTTCCTCCTGGTACCAAAGAGTTTTTTTTTTTTTGAACTGGCCTGTTTGCTGTTCCACTTCAGGATAGAATCACACTTAAGTTTTACATAATGACAGAAGTTGAATGTTTCCTGCTCTAGTGTTTATTTAGTAAAACATTTTACATTCCTGGATAGATACCAGTCTGTCATTAATGGATTCTTGGCTTTGGGCCAATAGCTAATAGTTTTATTGGTCCTCATAACATAGCTATGTGATTTTTGTAACCACAAGGGACTCTTTTCTGTGTTTTTCTCGCCCCCCCCCCCTTTTTTCTTTTAAACCTAACAACACAGAGGTGTACCAAATTTAAGAATGGAGAATTTCTCTTTATGTCATCTACTCTGCTTCACTCATTCCTTTTGCACTAAATAAATTCTCACATATCTTAATTTGAACAAGGCTTGGGACTCAATTGTTCAATTCTAGTCCCAGCTTTCTCATTACCCTAAAGAGGAGCCTGGGGAAGCTCATTTTCTCCACCTGGCAGTCGGTGGGCCTAAGTAGGGGAGGGGCATGAAGGGCCATTTATAGCAGGGGAGTTGGTGGGGCTTTATTTGATGTTTCTGGCATTGAATAAGAGGGGTCAACATTTGGAAATCTTGGAATCAGGTACCCCAGAAAGAGGAAAAAAAGGTCTTTACAATTGGGTGAGTATGTTTTGTTTTTCCTTAGACAGATTGGTGTTAACTGTGAATTCAAAACCTGCCATGTTTTTGTCCTGACCTCACAGAGGGCTCTGCTGGTGACCTCAGAGCTTACTAATGCCTTTTCCTCCTCGCATTTCTCTCCTCACCCCACCCTCCCCCATGTATTTTAAAAATTTAGCTAGATTGTTTCGTGTCTCTAAATTCCCCGGCAAAACTAGTCTCCTCCTTAGTGCAGAGGTTACTGTGCAATATCAGGATAAAAAAACCTTCTTAAAGCCAGAGATTGGGCTGTCATGGTGGTAACTAGACTGAATTTCAGGATTACAAGCCCCATTGTTTTCTTTGCCTTAATATCTACTGAACAACAACAAAATATGGAGGTAATACATTCTAATTGTGGAAAATTAGGAAAATAGAAAAAGAATAAAAAAAACAACACAGAATAATCCCTTCTAATTCCCAGTCCCCACTCCCATGCCATCACATCATAGTGGTATACATTTTAGCTT
>PVKH010030557.1:0-12469 GCA_004027955.1 Chaetophractus vellerosus
TGTTTGGGTTCCTAGTAGTCTTGTCTTAGTTTGGGGGGATTTCTTCATGTTCTGATTCAAATCCTTTTTGTATTCTGTGCCCCCAAATTCATTGACCATTTCATGCATGATTTTACCCTCTGCTGAAACTCTTCTGCACTGATACTCATACCTTTAAACTTTATTGTTGCCAACATTGAGCTGCTGTGTATTAACAGTTATTCTATACTTATCACCTCCTATTTCTTCAGTCTTAATTTTGTCTGAACACACAGCTCTGAAGGACATCAGCCACCTGTGCCTACCATATTACTGTGGTCATTGTCATAGTTTGCTAAAGGCTACTGATGCAAAATACCAGAAATGGTTGGCTTTTATAATGGAGATTTTATTTGGGGTAAACACCTACAGTTCCAAGGCTGTGGAATGTCCATATAAAGGCACCATCAGAGGTGTTTTCTCATCAAAGTCAACTACTGGTGATCCTAGCATATTGACACATGGTAAGGCAAGATGGAAGGTTTGCTGTTCTCTCTACTTTCTCCTCGAGATTAGCTGTTGGTGATCAGGCATCTCTCCCTGGGCTTCTCTCCTTTAGCCTCTTAGTTCTTCTCTGTCTTTCTGCAGCTATAGGTGAACCTCTCTCTCTACTTTCTCCTTTCTGTCACATGGCAGGATTAAAACAGCAGCTCCTTTCCTCTGTGTGTCTCTCTCTGGGTCTTCATTTATATAAGGCTCCAGGAGGAGGGCAGAGACTCAACTTGGGTTTTACCTCTCTGACATTGTCCAATCAAAAGTGATCTATCTAGTGATCTAATCAAGACAATGCTTAATTGAATTTAATGTAAACAAAAAGTTTCACACCCACAGGAATGTATTAGTTCAAAAACATATACTTTTATGAGATTCACAAAATTCAAACTTTCAGTCATTTTATTCTTTTTGCCTTTCTTATTTGTGTATGTTTGACTTATATCACCCTTCCCATTGATAAATCTGTGGGTGTATTTTATACTATAGTAACACCCATGTTTAAACCTTTAATAGACTCCCCAGAAATGTAGAAGTAAAAAAATGCCTAAATTAAAGATGCATAGATCATGCTTAGGCAGGTTATCAGGAAAGGTGCCAAAGTAGAGGAAAGGAAGTTAAGATATGTTTCATTTTTCTCCACCTTTTTTTCCTGTCTTACTTTCCCTTTCTAAATGGCTCTGTCTCTTTTACCATGGCTTCCACACTGAAATTGAAGATATTCATTGAAAAGAAAACTATCTCCTTCAATGGATTATGACTCAAGTTCTTGTGGAGCTATAAAAGCTACTTCAGGGGGCTTCTATCCTGATTTAAAGCCCTGAAAACAGAAACTTAGTTTAAAGCAGAAAAATTAAAGATTGCCAGCATCATGAAATCAGCAGTAAATAAAATTTTCCCTAGATTAGAAAGTCCTAAATTCAGCTTTTTAAAGCCTTTTCCTATGAAAATCTACACTTAGCTTGGAGATAGCTTCTTTGGTCCTTGGGATTGTGGATACAGATGTGGTTGGAAACAAAGAAACAACATCTAATATTTGTGGCTTGTTATTTTTGTGTTGTACTCTGGGCTCAGGCATCCCTATAGTCTATGCATATCAACATTTTCAAGTATGATTTCAGGGAAATATTTAAATGGATATTATTTAAACAGAACTATTTAAGGGTATTCTGATCTTTCTGTTCCTAGAATATTATAATTAACAGCATTAGACAAGATGGCAACAAAACCAGTTAACCCTCAACTCTCTTTTGTGTTCAGCATCTTTGACCAATGTAGGTGAGAAAAACAGCAAGACTAGGTTAATAACCTCTCTGTGGCTGTGGTTTCAAAGTGATCATGGATTTGGGGATATGTGGGCACCCAGGGACCCCCAAAGTCCTCAGCATGACCTAGGCATAAGATAAAGCTTAAAAACCTTCCCCAGAGGAGAGAGAATGTATATACAGTATCATAAACCAAAGCAGTAAACATCCTTGGTAAACATCCTTCTTACAAGCATAGTGAAAACATCCCCAGACCCTATGTGCACCATCATGGGGCTTTAGCATGAAGTCTGTTCTCATATCCTATAGAATGGCCTTGTTACCCCTTATATCACTGTTCATTTTCCTGTCCCTTTGTGGAGTGCTATCTTCATTCTATGACCCACTGCCATAATAGAGCCTCTCATCCTCATAAGTCCCAATAAAGCTTATGTCTGACTAAATGCCAGGTGTTTTCTTTGGTCTTGCAACCACACCAACTTGTGCCCTTCAGGAGTTGGGTTTTAGCAATTGGTGAGCCAGCCAGGAAATCAAAGGACCATGGGCAGTGGGGGACATTAGCTCTGGGAAGGGAGAATCCACAGGGGAAATCCTGAGTTGGCCTATAACATCCATCTTGGGAAGGGTACTTGCTTTCCTGGATGAGCAGGGACTGCTGAGAGATGTGTGGATACTCTAAAGCTCTGGCAGTATGCTGACTGTACTACAGCAGATAGCAGAGCAGCTGCACCTAAATAGGAAAAAGGAGAATGCCAGATGGTGGTGGCTAAAGCCTGGCCCTTAAGAGCCTTTCAGGTGGCTATTAAGGCATAACATGTAATAAAGGCCTCTGTGTGCTGCTTAGAAGGAAAATTAAAGGTAGAAAGATATATGCACCTAGCACAGGCAGAGATGAAAGATTCCTTAACCAATTGCCTGCATCAAGTTGATGATCAGTTATATTGCAAATCTGTGTAAACTGGAAGAGTTTAATGGATTGTTGATTTTCCAATGTTTCAAATTTTATTCACATTTTATTTTGATCAGAATTTTTATTAAGGTGTTTAAAAGAGCTTTCCATTTTGAATCAATAGCTTACTTCTGTACTTTGAGTCCATCTCAGTGTACTTCTGAAGAGTAATCCAGAATAAATGTTAAATGTCTGTCTTTCTAAACTGCTAAATTAGTGCTTAACTGCATTTATGCTGTTCAAGTATTCCTAACTGGTTGCAGGTTACTAATAAAAGTGTTTCCAAGAACGATCTTTCTTACTACAGTCAACACTGATTCCAGGTGAGATCATAAAAGCAGGAAATATCAGAGACATGAAATGATGGAGAGCTTGGAGAAAGACATAACAAGGACTGAGAATTATAAGTCAATTAATGAGTTTTATATATCCATTGGTATGTCTTAACTTTTTTTGTGTTTGTCTGTTTGTTCAGTGTATATTTTCATACCTCTAGATGGTAATATTAAATTAACAATTGAAAATTCTTAAAAGAGCTCCATTCACATTGCTAAAAATTAAATGTTTTTTTATAGAGGTAAATGAGTACTCCTGAAGCCCAAATTGGAGAAGTCAAACAAAATAAAAAGCTACATAAAATCTGAATAAAGAAACTATTTAAAGGAGAGAAACCAAAAATTTATTCTCCCGTAGTCTTTCTATAGCCTATCACGCCCCCAGGTTTTCTCCTAAGCTTGACTGAATTCCAGTGACTCATTAAAGATAGTTGAGGAAACTAAGGGGTTTGGCTGGGTATGGAAAGGTAGTAGAGATGTGAGTTTAGCATAGAATTCTGTCTACTATGCCTAGAAATTAAAATAAGGGGGACAGAAGGAATATTACAGAATAAACATTGTTTTATATGGTCTGTCCCATAATTCCTCAATTAAATTTTAACAGTTTTTGAAATGACAATAATAATCCAATGACCAAATTTCAGTAAGTAAAGAAAAAGTCCTTCAAAGCAATGGAAAGATTTTTTCTAAATTATGCTTAAACAAATTAAAGAATTCTAATGTATTCAAGAACTTGGCAGTCAGTGTGCTTTTAAGGTTATTCACAAATTTAGAATTTTATTGAAGGAGAAAGAGGCTTTAGCTTCCTATGGAGGAAGGAAGAAAAATAACATTTCTTGCATAAACTATAATGGTTTCAATTTTATTTAGCTTGGGTATGATGTCCCTAGGTTTATAGGATACTAATAAAATAAATGTTATATGTCTTAAATAATTAAGATGATGAAAATTATAAGGTTTTGGCTAAATAAATTATTACAAATCTTTTTTTTTTAATATTTTTCCCTAAATTGAGATGAATATTTTAGATTTTTTTTTCCTTCACAGAATAGAATGAGGGATATGAGACTTAAATGGATATAGGAAGAAGTAAAAGTTTGGTGGAAGTCAATTCATACTCAATGCTGACTAAAATTTGTTAAGTTTGTTTAAGGGAATATGTTTGTCCTAAGATAAGATGGCTGGTTTTCATAAAATCTGGGTGGAAATATGTAAGACAAGGCTTGAATGAATTTAGAAAGTTATAGAAGGTATCATTAAGTAAGAGAATGTGTCTTGTAAAGGTGACATTTGTCTTGAGATGAAGTAAATATAGTCTATGTAGTTATGGTTGGTTATAGAAAGTTTGCAAAAGCATTTTCTAAACTGAAATATTTAAGAGGCTAATTCCAGGAAGGCATTGTTAAATAGAAACCTGAACCACTGTTGATAGCAAAAAGTAACTTCATAACATGGAAACCTGTCACAGGCCACCTCAATATGCATATTAAAATGGTGGTGGGGGAAGATAATCTTGATTCCATTGGGAACCTTAGGTTTTCATAAAATAATGGAGAAAGTAGTTTTTCCTATTCTGCTAAAGTAAAATAACTGTTAATTAACATAATTATGGTAAAGGTGCACAAGTAAAAAGTAAAATACTAAAAATAGCTAAGTTCATTTAATATGTTATGAAATGCATTGGAAGTATTTAGGAAGCATATAAAAATTAAGAGATAGACTTCAGTATTGTCAAATTCTCTTATGCATTCAAACCAGGCCTCCAATGCCATGCATGGTGTCTTTCAATTTGAATTATTGGCTAGGTTGGTCACTATGACCCCTAAAATAATAACAGACTCTACCACATCTCTGGACATGCCTCTGAAGTAGATGGAAAGTGCATTGTTCTTTTGGACTCCTATAGCATCTGGCAATGGCTTGATATGGCAAAAGTTACAATGGACATTGCCTTCAAACTGGCTCTGTTACTTATTGCTGAAGGATGTTATGCACCAGGTAAGTGAAATATGGTGGCTTGCCTCCAAGGGTCAATGGTGCTGCAATATGCTGGCTGTGTGAAAGATATACCAAGTGGAGCAATAATTATCAGAGTAATGTGAGTAGAACCTAAACAGACAAAATTGACATTATGGCCTGCTCCCTTGGAGAGACAATATATACAGTATTGCAAACCTAGAGCTTAGCACTATTAACAGCAGTTCAAAAAAGGAACTTGTTCATTGGTTATTTCACTGATTAGTATTAAGTGCTCTACCTATATACCTGATGAATGTAATAATATCTCTTCTATTCTAGATCATATGCAGAAAATATTGAACACGTTAAAATTCTCAGTAAACAACTCATTTTCTAAGTAGTGAATGAATATGCCTATAAGATAAAAATTCTTTTATCTCCTAAGTATTGTCTTCATTTTGCTTGCCATATGCTTTTCTTATTGTTGCCTATATTGTCTTTGTGAGTATATGTCTATGGCAGTGCCTCTCCCAGTGCCTCTCCTAGCTGACATAGGCATAACCACCACTGTTGGAACTGGGGGAGGCAGTATCCTGGACAGCATTTGAAACTTATGAGATCAAGCCCATCATCTTTGGGATGATGTAGCCTCTGGAGACACCTGGACTTTCAAGCCTGGCCCCATTTTGGGAGCCACTTACCACAGTTTTCTTTATCCTTTTAGTAGGACCATGTATCTTCAATTCTAACTAAGTTTTATTTCCTCCAGAATCATGCCTTCCAAAACAAGGTATTAGTCATGCAGAGATTTCATCCAGTTCCACTCATGGTGCTGGACTTACCACCCCTCAACCTCAGTAGAATAGCCAGAGAGTTTCTTACCTCATCAGGCAGGGTCTTCTGCCCCTAACCAGCAGGAAGGAGCTATGGAAGAATGGCCACCACCCTTCAGCTCCCCCTTAAGAATAAGGGTATAAATTATCTGAAGGGGGAGTTGAAGCAGGTTAGTATAGCTAGCAGGGAAGGTGGTTGGTCAGAAAAAAGCATACCAAAGACCCTACTCATGGGGTCCAGATTGAAAGTCTTGCACTCAAAAAAAGTCCTGTATAGCTCCAAACAGAAAAGCCTCCTCATTGGTTCCCTGAAAGCTGACAGGTGTTGGTAGAAAGGCAATCAATCAGGACAGCAAATAGCTGGGGCTCTATGTGTGTCTATGCGGACTCTACTTATCCCTAAACTAGTTTTTTATGTCATGGTAGAAAACTCAGAGAATTCAGAAGGGAAAAATATATAATATTGGAAGTCTCCTCATAAGACTCCCCTTCCTGGTACTTTGTTTTCTGCTAATGAAAATATTTCTTGTATAATATTAGACCCCTTAGTGTTCCCCATAAACATCTTTCTTTTTGCCCTTAGCACCCTAACCAATACCTTTCTACAATAGGCTTCAGCAGTAACCATGCTCACAACCAAACCCAATGTTGGGTGTGCACAGATTTACCATCCTTGGGTTCTACTGGCATTCCTTGGACCATAACTCCTGCAAATTGGACAGCATGGAACACCTTGCTGGCATGGAAGAATATGACCCATCAACAAGTTTGGAACAAAAACTTCTCATTTAAGATTGAGATTCAGCTGCTATCTTTTAAGGAAATTCATAATTATATTTTCTTCTTTGTAAGGGAACATGTGAATAAGCCCAGGCCTTTATTAGGATATGCTGTATATAGCATTGTTATAGCTGAGTATGTCACCCTAGATAGCATCTCCCTTGTCTTCATAGAACAACAAAAGGAAATCTGTGATGTGGGGTGGTTACCCCCAGGGTTGTGTTAAACTATCAAGGCTAGATATAGAGTAAAGCATGCCCCCTGGAGGTTCCACCCATTGGCCATTATTTTTTGCTAGGTGGGACTGCAATTGTCACTGAAAAACACATAATAGCTTTAGCCAATCACACTGCTCAAGCCTTTAATGACTACAAAGAAACAATTAGCTTACTAAATGAAGAAACTTCCCAAATATGAAAGGTAGTTTCACAAAATTGAATGCCTTTAGATATTCTTACTATTTCACAATGTGGGACCTGTGCCCTCATTAAGGTTCAATGTTGTGTATACATTCCTGATCTCTCCCATACTGTTCTGTGGAATGTGGATACAATGCTTATCCTATTGTCAATGTAGGCCATTATGGGCAGGGGGGAAGGCAACTATAGGCTAAATGAAATGTCCTAGTCATGGGAACATCAGTACATAAAAAAATCAAGGTGATTATAATTATGAAAACTTTCAATGTGTATTTGATCTCTCCACTAAACTATCTAATAGTGAAGGGAGAATTCCTTGAAAAAATTGTGTGAGATAGAGCCAATGTAAGCAACAACAATGATGAGAAATTTCTCTGTAATAATCACTCTGCTAATTTTGGTATATCATCTGATTCTCACATAATCCTCATAAGGGAGATATTGATATTTCCATTTATGTATAGCAAATTGGTGCTCAGTTTGTGCATCATTTGGTATAGATATAAAGCTTATAATTGTTAGTGCTAAGAATTAAATCTAGACTGATTTGATTTCTAATCCAGGTCCCAATCATGTTATTGTACTTTATCAGATACTGATAATTTGATGTAACTAATTCCCTGGATATGATATGATAAGAAGATATTCGTGTCCCATGTGAGTACTTACCAGAGGGTGACTTCAGCAGAGGGAGATTTTAATAATCAAATGGGTGATATGACCTGCTTGTGATACCTCTCAGCTTCTTTCCTCAGCCACTCCTTTCATTGCCCAGTGGGCAAAATGCCCAAGGTGGTAGGGATGGAGGTTATACATGGACTTCCCCTCACCAAGGCTGACCTGGCTACAGTCACTGATAAGTGTCCAATATGCCAGCACTAGAGACACACTCTCAGTTCCTGATTTGGCACCATTCCTCAAAGTGATCAGCCTGCTACCTCATGGCAGATATATTACATCAGACCACTTTCATCATGGAAGGGGCAGTGATTTGTTCTAACTGGAATAGACATATCCTATAGATATGGGCTTGCCTTCCCTGCATGCAATTCTTCTGCCAAAACTATAATCCATGGATTTACAGAATGTGTGGAAATGGTCACATATTGATGGAATTCACTCGTACCAGTTCCCCATCATCCTGAAGCAGCTAGACTGACAGAATGGTGAGATGGCCTTTTGAAATTGCACTTATGGTACCAACTAAGTGGCAATACCTTACAAGGCTAGGACAATGTTGACAAGGAGGCTCTGTATGCTCTAAATCAGCCTTCAGTCTATGGTATTGTTTCTTCCATAGCCAGGAATCATGGGTCCAGGATTCAAAGGGTGGAAATATGAGTGGCACCACTTACTATTTCCCTTAGTGATCCACTAGAAAAAAATTTGCTTCCTGTCTCTGCATCCTTAAGCTCTGCTGGCCTACAGGTCTTAGATCCAAAAGGAGGAGTATTTCCAACAGGAAACACAAAGATTCCCTTGAGCTGGAAGTTAAGACTACCACTGGCCCCTTCAGGCTCCTCATACTTCTGAATCCACAGGCAAAGAAAGGAATTACTGTACTGGATGGGGTGATTGACCCTGACAATCAAGAGAAAATAGGACTGAAACTATTCAAAGGGGGTAAAGAAGAGTTTGCCTGGAATACAGGAGATTTGCTAGGGTATCTGTTAGTACTACCAATGACCCAGAAACTTAAGGAATAAAAGTATGGGTCACCCCTCCAGTCAAAGGACCACAGCCAGCTGAAGTGCTTGTTAAGGGTAAAGGGAACAAGGAATGGGTAGTTGGAAAAGGTAGTGATAAACCATGACCATGTGACCAGTTACAGAGAAACTGTAATGGTTATGGATATTTCTTCCTTATTTTGTTATGAATGTGTTTGCATATGTACAGAGAGAAAATATCTTTGTTTGTTTCCCTAGTTTATCTCCCATTATATGACATAAGTTGTGTTAGTTTCATATCATAATATTTAAGTTATAGTATATCAAGTTTAAGAATGAATATTACCCAAGGATGTGTACCCTATTCTGGAGAGACTTATTGTGTTTCTGGTTGTATGCAGGGTGGGTGAGTAATTTTTTAAGTGAAAAACATGTTTGTTATTGTTTTTATTTAGAGATTAAGTACAGTTTAAGTTGATGGGTACGGCTTCCAAATTGACAAAGAGTGGTCTATGATGGTTAAGCTCATATATCAGCTTGGCCAGGTAATAGTGTTTGTAATTTGTTCAAGCAAACACTAGCATAATTGTTACTGTGAGGAAATTTTGTGGACCTAAATCATTGGGAAGTTGATTGCATATATGACTGCTTACAATAAACTGTGGAGATTACCTTCAGCAATGAGCAGTCTCACCCATTTAGTTGAAAGCCTTAAAGGAGGAAGTGATTATTTCAGCAGTCAGAAGAGAGAATTTTCATCTCTAATTCTACCAGTCAGCTTCTTCATCAAGGACCTTCTTCAAGTTCTTCAAGGAACTTTTTCATCAAATTCCTAGCTTGTAGCCTGCCCTATATAATTTGGACCTGTATAAGAGCTGCTGTGTGAGATAATTTTATAAAATCTCAAAATATTCATATATATCTCTTGTCAGCTCTGATTCCCTACAGAACCCTAATACAAGACATGAAACAAATTCTTCCTTATGGGCTTCACTTGACATAGGGCCCTGCAATCATCTTGATTTCAGACTTCTAGTTATTAGAGCCAAGAGGCAATACATTTTTATTGTTTTAAGCCACCCAGTTTGTGGTGCATTGTTATGGTAGCCCTATCAAATGAAGGCAGGGAGTTAAGGTTTATTATTGGTATTGTAGACCATGGGGACCTCAGTGCAATCTCATGCCAATTGTTTATGAAATACTATGTCTAGGCTTTTGTTTGCATTACTTACTACTGCAAAATAAACCACCTCAAAATGCATTTGTAGCTGACTGTCATAAGCAAGCTTGGCTGGAAGGCTTTTTTTTTGGCCAAAATGACTGGGAGGCCTTGCTTCTCACTGCTGCATGTGACATTGAGTAACTCTGCTTCACATGATTTAAACATCACTAGACTAATGGTTGAGTTAGGGAATTCCCTTCTCATGGCAAAGAAGAGTCCAAGAGGGCAAATGGGATTAAGAGATGCCTCTGAAATTTAAGCTTAGAATTAGACAGCTGTCACCTCTGCCCATATTCCATTGGTCAAAATGATTCCCCTGGCCAAACCCAAAGTTGAAGGATGGGGAAGTACATTCTGCCCACAATCAAGTGTGAGAAGGGTGTGGATTCTAGAGGTTTAAAGAAGTTGGGACAACATTTCAATTGACCAAAGATTTGTCTTAAATAATTCATCCTTGTTTATTTCCTACAATAATTGAGATTTGAATGAACAGTCTTCCAATTGATCCTGTATTTGTTACCTAGAGACAGCAGAGATTAGAAGAAAAGAATGGATTTGAAATCAGTGAAATCTGAATTTTTATCCTCATTCTAGTTTGTCCACTCACTTGGCGGTTGCTTCCTCAACTCTAAATTGAGCTAATGATATGCACTGTCAGGGTTGCATTTGGGATTTAAATTAACATACATCAAACACTGAAACATGGTTTGTGGCATTTTAACTTGGCCTATTCCCATAACCCCTCCCCAGGTCTGCTGTAGCCTTGAAAATCAACAACCTACAATCATAGTGAAAACCAAATACCTGGCAGCCCTTAGAAGGGGATCCTACAAAGTCCTTTTCCCAGACAATTGTCATTATTTGATCTGCCTGGAGGTTCCCTGAATGGCAGAATTCAGAAAGAAATCTTTATTTGGTATGACTTGTAGTCTTTCCCCTTGAGGCATTTGTCAAATCAGAGGCAATTTTTGAAAATCATAGCTTCCCTAAAAGGTGGATAATAGTTGGTTAACCAAAATGCTTATGAGATGTCTATATGTGGCTTTAAAAGTAGACACATTTCTTGGAATTTAGAAGGCCATGTTCATGAGTAGAGATGTCTACATGCCCAAGGTTGTGCACATGTTTAAGAAAGACCTGAGAAGGCCCTACATTATCACTTCTGGTTAAAGTGCAGCTCTGTGCAAACAGGAAGTGACGGCTAAAGTGAGATTGTAAACTACCTGGCTAAGTGATGAAGGTATATCCCAATATACACACAAAGCCTTTAGCAAAGACTGAAAGACTTGTTGGTTACAGGAGTCATAGGAAATCTCTTTTCAAATATTAATAGACAATTAAACTCAATGAGAAGAGACTTTGATGGCCATACATGATAAAGAATAGAGTCTTCACAGAATTAGTTCAGAAAAGCCATTAAACAAACAAACACCAAACTGTAAGAACATTAATTTCTGTTGTTCTAAGAATATTTTATGATAATTTATTATGATAGTCCTAGGAAACAAATAAAATTAAGAAAGAAATAAAAGTCAAAGAACATTACAAACCAACTAGATGTAATAGATAATCTATGGAGCACTAACATTCTTCTCAAGTACACATGGAACAATCTTCAGATTAGACAAGAAATTAGGCCATAAAGCAAGACACACTAAAATTAAAATGATGAAATAAAACAAAATATGTTGTGTGAACACAATAAAATAAAACTAAAAAATCCATAACTGAAGTAATTTAGGAAATTATGTGGAGATTAAGTGATACAATCCAAAATTAGAAATGGCACAAAGAAAATAGCACAAGGAAAATTGGAAAATCCCTTGAGATAAATTAAAATAAAAACATATTGTACAAAACTTATATGATGCATCTAAAGCAGTGATTAGATTGAATTTATGCTGTTGAAGCCCATATTTAAAAAAAAGTAGAAAGATCACAAATCCATAGCCAAATCTTCCCCTTAAAGGGAACTAGAAAATGGGAAGCTAAACTCAAAGTAAACAGAAGGAATGAAAATTAGCACAGAAACAAAGTAATTAGAGAGCACAAAGATAATGTAGAAAATCAAGAAAACCAAAATCCTTCACAAACTCGTCCTTTTTAAGACAATTCATTCAATGAAGCCAATATTGCTCTGATAGCAAAATCAGATAAAGTCATCACAAAAAAGAAAACTGTAGATCAATATTCCTTATGAATATAAACACAAAAGTCCTCAGAAAAATGTACTGACAAACTTATTCTAGTAGCATATGAAAAAGAGTCATATACCATCACCAACAGGGATTCATTCCAAGAATGTAAGGTTTGTTCAACATATGAAAAACAATCGATAATAATCCAATATTAATAGAATAAAGGACATAGTGTTCAGTAATGATATCTGCTGTTATCATTTTATTTTAAAGATTTATTTATTTTATTACATATCCTCCCTTCCCCCCCACTGCGGCGACGCACCGAGACTGAGTCACTGCGCAGGCGCGGCTTTCCCCGCTTGTGGGCGGCTTCTGCTTCCGTTCACGGC
>PVKH010030558.1:0-12472 GCA_004027955.1 Chaetophractus vellerosus
CGGGCGACCTGCCCTGCCCGGGGCGGCTTTTGCCCTGTCCGTGGCAGCTTTTTGCCCTGCCCACGGCGGCTCTGGCCCGCCCATGGCGGCTTGCCATTCTCAAGGCGGTCTGCCCGCTAGGAGAGGTCCCCGGGAACCGAACCCGGGGCCTCCCATGTGGTATGCCGGTGCCCTATCCACTGGGCTATCGGGCCGGCCCCCCCATACAAATATTCAAACAGCAACTTTAGGGATAAAACCAAAATAGGCCTTGGTGGAACTAGTTTTACACCGTGTATCCAGAAATAGGTAAAGCTCCTGTATGAGTCAGCCAAAAGGAGTGCTGATGCAAAGTACCAGAAATCTGTTGGCTTTTATAAAGTGTATTTATTATTTGGGGTTGAAGCTTACAGTCACAAGGCCCTAAAGAGTTGAACTCAAGGTACGATAAGAGGTACTTTCTTACCCAAAGTCATTTGCCATGTGTTGAAGCAATGTCTGTGAGGGTTCAGCTTTCCACTTTCCTCTTAAGGCTCCATATTCCAGCTTCTTCCTATCTCAGCTGCAGGCCTGGCACAGGGCTCGTCTCTCTTCCTCTGGGGCTCGTTCATTTCCAGGCTCACCTGCTCTGGTCGCTTCACAAGGTCAGCTGTAAACTATCAGGCTCATCTCTCTTTCTGGGGCCGCAGGATCCTGTGTGTATCTGCTTCTTTGTTCTTGATTGGGCATCTGTTTATATAGCCCACCAAGGGGGCGGGGACTCAATCCTGCACACCCTAATGATGTGGTTGAATGAAAGCCCTAATCTTACTTTTTAAAAAGTAAAACCTCTGAATTTAATACAATCAAAGGGGTATCATGCCCAGAGGAACAGAGCAGTTTACAAACATAATATCTCTTTTTCGAATTCATAAATAATATCACATTGCTACAGTTCAATTTATAACTTCAAAAGGTAAGCTATTTTAAGAGTTTGAAAGTCTGCTGAACAGAATCAAGACCACCAGAAACAGACATACTAAAGGAAACTAATAGGATATTCAAACGTGTCCAAGGTACCAACCCACAGACTACTAATTGCAAAGCCGGGGCAAAGTAGCTTTACAATGGAGAAATCTGGCTGTCACTAGGGCCAACACCATCAACAGTTGGATAATCTGATGTGACATGCCTCTATACGCAATATCATAGATAGAATTTCAAATCTAAAATGTTTCACCTGACTTTAATGAGGCTTCCAGTTTTCAGGAAATACAGGGGATAAAGGAACAAGATAAATGGTGCTGTGAAGAAACAACTGACAAATACAAGGTGTATGATATTCAACAGGACAAGTGATCTGGGACTCTCCATAAAGTTACTATCATTAAAAAAAAATGTGGGAGGAGTGCTGCCCACTGATACCACAAACCGGGGGGGGGGGGCGCAGGGGGAAGAGGAGATGTGGCTCAACCATTTGAGCACCTGCCTCCCACATGGGAGGTCACAGGTTCTGTTCCTGGTGCCTCCTAAAGAAGACAACGAACAGACAATGAGTGCAAAACAAGGAGCAGAAAAACAACAATGAGCAAACAGATGAGGAAGCCAGGGGGGGATAAGGATGATATATTGAGTTCCATCTGCTTGACTTCATCATTCATTTCTCATCTGGCTATCAACTCAAGACAGGAAGAGGGGTGCCATTTACTGTACCTCTTTAAGGCCCCCAAAATATACTAAATGGGAGAATATTACCAGGAATGTTCCTTCTAGAATCCTATAGTAGCAATCAGGCCCAAACTATAGGTTGATTACATTTAGTATTGCAAAAGCCACAAAATGCCAACAGGGGTTTAAAAAACAAAACAAACAAAACAAAACAAAAAACTAAAAAAAATACCCTGGCTAAAAGCTCAAACAAATGAGGTTACTTCTTGCCAAGAGGTGCACTGTCCAATATGGTGGCCACTAATCACATGTGACTGTTAAAATTACATTAGGGCCCAGCTAGATAGTTCAGTGGATAAGAGCATGCTGGGGTACCACATGGGAGGCCCTGGGTTCGGTCTCCGAGCGGGCAGATGGCCTTGAGAAAGGCAAGCCACTGTGGGCGGGGCAAAGCTGCCACGGGCAGGGCGGAGCCCCCACGGGCATGGCAAAGTCACCCTTGAAAAGCGGAGCTGCTGCCTGTGAACCGCGGAAGCCGGGCAGCCCGCAAAAACATGGAGGACTGCTGTCCGCAAAACATGGAGCGGAGCCGCCCGTGAAAAAGGAATGGAGCCACCCATGAACGGAGCGAGCCGCCACCGCAGAGGGCCAACTCGGCATGTCGCCGCAAAGAAGGGGGGGAGAGAAGAAGCAGACATAGAAAAACACAGAAGAATGGACACACAGCAAGAGCAAGCAGAAAGGGGGGGGGGGATATGTAATAAATTAAAAAAAAATAAATCTTTAAAATAAATAAATAAATAAATTACATTAAATTAAAAATTCAGTTCCTTAGTCCCATGAGCCACATTTCAAGTACTCAATAGCCACATGTGGCTAGTGCTACCATGTTGTGGAGCACAGACATAGAATATTTCCATCATTGCAGAAAATTCTATTGGACAGTAGTGAATTAGAATAATGAGAGTCTGGGAAGATAACAGAAACCCAAACCCAGGAACAAAATGAGAAGAGAGCTTCAAGAAGGGAGTTTTTAAAGTAGGAATACGAGTAGAAAGAGAGAGAGAGACAGAGAGAGACAGAGCAGAAAGAAGAAACCTGGGAAAACAAAGGAGTGTAGACTTGTCTCCACAACACACCCAGGCCCTGTGATTCATAGCAATTAGCATTTATTTTAAAATGCTCTGTACATTACACCTTTTTTTTTTTTAATAACAATTGGCAAACCAGCTAATCCACCACCAGAGCTGACCATTAAGAAACCAAGGAGGGGGCCGGCTGGATAGCCCAGTGGATAGGGCACCGGCATACCACATGGGAGGCCCCGGGTTCGGTTCCCGGGGACCTCTCCTAGTGGGCAGACCGCCTTGAGAATGGCAAGCCGCCATGGGCGGGCCAGAGCCGCCGTGGGCAGGGCAAAAGCTGCCACGGACAGGGCAAAAGCCGCCACGGGCAGGGCAGGTCGCCTGCGAATGGAGCGCAGCCAGCCACCCGGGAACTGAAAGCCGGCCGTGAATGGAAGCAGAAGCCGCCCACAAGCGGGGAAAGCCGCGCCTGCGCAGTGACCACTCTCGGCGCGTCGCCGCAGCGGGTGGGAGGGGAGATATGTAATAAAATAAATCTTTAAAAATAAATAAATAAAAGAGACCAAGGAAAAAATAAATCATCTACTCTGGCAAGCAAGGAAATTTTGTAAATATATTGGTATACCTCTGGGAAATGGGATGTAACATTCTGGCAACAAAATATAGACAGAATATCTGGAAATTTTCTCACTTCTCCTAAGTTTTCATTTTCAACAACAGAATACATATATAGGTTAAGTGTGGCTAGATCAGCATAATTAATCAGTATTAAGATGACTCAAATGTTAAATAAAGCCAATTTTAGTCATGATGGAAGAAAATAAAATGTAAAATGTATCTACTCAGACATCTCAGTAGATTGAACCAAATGAAATTGCCCATATATTTCTCTTTTTGACGTACAGAAACGGCAATTGCATATTTTAATCTAACAGAAATACCTGTATATCTATTATCTCCCCAAAATTCTAAATAAGTATAGGTTTATTTTTTCCCCAACAGTTCATTATGAAAAATTTTCAAACTTTCAAAAAAAGTTGAAAACCTGTTCAGTGAATACCCATATACCCAACATGTTGACTCTACAATTCTTAATAGCAAGGAGTATTTAAAGCTGGTCTTTATAGATCTGATCTGCCCTCTTTTCTTTTGTCTCTTTCAAATAAGAATGCTGTTAAAGTTTGGCAAAAAAAAAAAAAAAAAGGCTATTCCATCTTCTGTATGGATTACAAGGTCTAAGGCCAAAGATCAAATAGAGCAGGCTAAGACTCATAATGGGAGTGATGGTCAAGCAATCTGAGCTGGTCAAGACTAACTTCTGAAAAGAAAGTGTTAGACAAAGAAAAAAGCTTCACAACCTGTAGTCCCAACATCAGTGAGAATGACTCAATCAGCTACTCAAGCAGCAAAGCATACTGCCAAAGCAGTCTTACCTACCACAATAAGAAAGCCAATCTCAAGAGCTACTAAGGATGATGAACCAGAAAGAAATGCACCAAATAAAGGAAGACCTAGCGAAAAGATAGAAACAAAACCTGGCAAGGGTATATTTCTTTTAAAACTGATGGTGAAGAAAATACTCACAAACCAGTGCAACAAATGCAACGGATCCATATGTAGTCTTACCAAAATTGGAAAGCTTACCTACGACAAATACTGCAAAAATCAAACAAAAGAGTTCCTTTGGACCTAAAGATTTTATGTTTCAGCCACTGGATGGTCTGAAGACCTATCAAGCAACACCCATGACTCCCGGAAGTGCCAATGCTTTCTTGACACCTAGTAACACCTGGACCCCTTTAAAAACAGAAGTTGATAAGTCTTAAGAAGCAACAAAGGAAATTTTGGCACAAAAATATAAAACTTACTCTACTGAGACAGTACAGCAAGGTTCAAAAAAATTTACCATATCCTTTGGGTTCTCTCACAGCTTGGAATAAAGAAAATACCTTAAATAAAAATGAAGCTACTACTAAAAATTCAAATGGCCTTCCAATAAAAGAAGTCATCTCATCACTTGAAATAAATGAAGGCCAGCTATCTCAGTCACAACATGATGTGTCATATTTCAGAAATATCATCCAGTCAGAAACTGAGAAATTCATATCATACTGCCTTGTGTGAGACAGGAAGCTTGAAATGGACATTACAGGTGCTAAAGATCTTATTTGCACAGTGGTTGGTCAAACAAGACTCATTATGAAGGAAAGGCTCAAACAGTTTGAAGGACTGGTGAATGACTATGAATATAAATGAAGTGAAAAGGAGAATATCTGTTCAGATCTGGATGGACTTTTGGATACAGTTAGTTTTCAGACAGAAGATGTAAACCAAAAATTTAACAATCTGAGCAACTTTAGAAATCTGGATGACAAAACAATAGTACAGGGGGCCGGCTGTAGCCTAGTGGATAGGGCACCGGTTCACCACATGGGAGGCCCCGGGTTCGGTTCCAGGGACCTCTCCAAGCGGGCAGACTGCTTTGAGAGGGCAAGCCGCCGTGGGCAGGGCAGAGCCGCTGTGGGCAGGGCAAAAAGCCACCACAGGCAGGGCAAGTCACCCACGAACAGAGCAGAGCCACCCACGAGTGGGGCAAGCCGCCTGCGTGGTGAGCTGACTCGGCGCGTTGCCGCAACGGGGTGAGACAAAGCAGACACAGAAGAATGCAAAAATGAACACAGCAAAAACAAGCAGAAAGGGGGGGGATATGTAACAACAACAACAAAAAGAACATGCAGTATAATGTTAATATTGTCTTTTTATATGTAAAGGGAAAAGAAGAGGCAGAAGGGGAAGGAGAATATTACAGGAATTTATTACAAAAAAATAGTACAGCTCCCAAGAAGGTAGCATGGGGAGTCACTACAGGGGGGAAGTTGTTGTGAAATCTTATTCCTGAAGCTCTGAGAATCCTGGGGACCTGTGGGATAGGAGGTAGCTGTGGAGACTGACAGACAGACTGCTAGGGTGCACCAGGATCTGTTGCTGCCATCTTTTTTCCTGGTCCATCTAACTTGTTTTTAAATGCTTTAGCTTCTGTAAAAGTTTCCACTCAGCTCTTCTACTGCCTCCAGAACTGCCTGCCATTCCAAACTCACTGTTCCATCCTCATCTGCATACTAGGGCCTCTCCAGGTTTGTATGCTGTTGATGCCCCATGAAGCTGAGGAAAAACAACATGGCTGCTGGTGGTTATTGCCCTGTATCCTCAATTAAAATGATTGCTCTCATTGTGATGTATTTCCCTTCAACTTTGCCTTTTGGTAGTGTGTCATGATTGTGGTGGTTATCTCTTTGATAGATCCAGGTACTTAACTTTTTTCTACTTGGGTCAACAGATATATAAAGGAATTTTAGTCTCTTTGTTGGTGTATTTCCTATTCCAGTATACTTGGAGCATTACAAATTTCAAACTTAAGCAAATCCAATAATAGTCTTCTTCATATAATTTTCTTGCTCAAATCTCTTGGTATTTGTTTTTCACAGTAAATTTTTTATTCTGCATGTTTAATGTACAAAACATCCCAGCTTACTTTGAGAAACAATACCATATTTAAAACAAACTTTGAAGAAACCTAAATATTCAAACATTACATGACAATTTATCATTGGATTGAATAGAAGTTAACACAAACACATATTCTTCAAATTTTCAATATTCTAAGGATATTTCACAACACCGATAATATAAAGAAAAAAATTTGGATTTACTTTTAAATTCAAAATTCTTCTGGTTGTTCTCCACTGAAGGGTTTTTTTAAAAAAATTTTTTCCTTTATTTTTAAAGAATCTTTAGATTACATAAATATTACAATGAAAACACAGGGGATTCCCATATACCACCCCCCCCCTTCAAATAAATTCTTCTGGTTATTTCTCCATTGAAGGGTCTCAGAGATGAAAAGGTAATGAGGTTACCACCAAAGGAAATGTGTCTGGCATGTTCCTGATGTCTCCTTTCCACATGAAAAAATGGATTAGTGTAGTTTAGGCCTGGTGAATCAAGAAGTTGCCATTCAGTAGTGAGACTTTTATCATTGCTTACTGCTGACTGACATAAAGAAATTTTAGTTTCTTCTTCCTGTGAGATGTTATTTTGTAAAGATATATTTTTTTCCAAGGCTACTCATCAAAACATCCTGTGCTATAATTGAAGAATTCAGTTCCAATCCCTCCATGATATCTGAAATGTCTTCTTTCTTATTTGCATCATAGTTTACTTCAATTAAATCTTGAAATCCAAGACTCTGGGCATCTTCTACCATACTGTTCCTATTTTCAGGAATATATTTAAAACACAACAGGGAGCAGAGGTTTCTGGTGCCTGGTTCCTGGTGCCTCCTAAAGAAGATGAGCAAGACAGCGAGCTGATGCAACAGCAGGTGCAACAAGATGACGCAACAGGAGACACAAGAAGAAAAACATAATGAGAGATACAACAAAGCAGGGAACGGAGGTGGCTCAAGTGATTAGGTGCCTCCCTCCCACACTGGAGGTTCCAGGTTCAGTTCCCAGTGCCTCCTAAAGAAACAAGGAAGGGGAAGTGCATGTGGCTCAAGCCACTGGGCTTCCGCCTATCACATGGGAGGTCCCGGGTTCAGGTCCTGGTGCCTCCTAGAGAAGGTGAGCTGGCATGGTGGGCAGGCGTGGTGAGCTGACACAACAAGATGACACAACAAAAGAGACACAAAGAAGAAAGATAGTGAGACATACAACAAACCAGGGAGCTAAGGTGGCTCAAGTGGTTGTGCGCCTCTCTTCCACATGGGAGGTCCTGGGTTCGGTTCTTGGTGCTTCCTAAAGAGAATCGGAGCAGACACAGAGAGCACACAGCAAAAAGGCACAGAGAGCAGACAGCGACTGCAAACAATGAGGTGGGGAGATAAATAAATCTTAAAAAAAGAATCAAGGAAGGCTAGACACAGCAAGTGCAAACAATGAGGGGATTGGGAGAAATAAATAAGTTAAATAAACCTTTAGAAAAATAAAAGTTAAGTTATCAGTGACCTTTAGAATACTTTTAGTACAGCTATGGATAAGATAATGTAAGTCAAATGATAAGGAGAAATAATAAAGGGAAAATAAGAACCTAAATATCGTAAGTAGGGAAATGGATTTTAAAAAAAGATTAGAGTAATAAAATGGACAATTATATAGATATTCTTTTTACTTGCTGTATATCACAGAACTCAAAAAATATTGAAAAATGCAATTTGTAGCTTGACATAATTAAATTTTAGAAACAAAACAATACTATTAGCTACTTGTGGAATATATATATATAAAAAGAAGACTGGAAGACATAAACCCATTTTATTATAGTAGAGTGGGGATGGAGAGAGGATATGGGACTGGGGATGTTGGTCAAAGGGGACTTTACCTATAATGTTTCCATTTTTTACACATACAGATAGAAGCAAATATAACTAATATTTAATGGCTTCTAATTCCAAGTATTAGTCTGTAATTGCCAAAATGGCATAGTAATGTGATTGAGGAAAGGATGTTAACTGGCAAACTGACAAAGAAAATGTGAAATTGCTTTAATGGGAACTCACAGGCAATTACATAACTCAGAAGATAATATACCATGCTCCTATCACAGTATTGCTTCCCTGGCCTCCAAAGTTCCCCACAGGGAGGTACAACTATGGATGGGAATACTTTCAACAGAATGGGTATTCTAATTCTCTTGGACATTGTGGAAGGGGGTGGGGAGGGCAGATTATTCTCCCTGCTCCTCCTCCTTTGTGTTCTGGAGATATCCTGGTTACATGCCTTGTCTACTCACCACATTCAAAGAACTGATGCAAACACTCTCAACAAATTCCTGAGTGTTTATTGTGATAGGAGAAGCAAAAGTCAAGTTCCTGGAAGCACCTCTCAGCAAGCCCAAGCTTTATATCTGAGGTCCTGCAGTTGGTTACAATATTCTTATTATTGTTCTCTATACATTTAATTCTAATTTAAAAGACAAAATGAAAAAGCAGAAGGTGAAAGAGAAGGTAATTTAACAACAGGCTTTTTATTAAAGAAGCGTTGGCAATAACAGAAAGAAAGAAAAACTGACCAAGATTTACACAGCCTGATTTAAAGGATCTGGATTTATGAATGGTTCTAATTTCAGGGCAATACTGGTGACTCCAAATCACTCAAGACACTGAAAACCCCTCTCCCCACTACTCTCAAACAACTGTTTACCTATAGTAACCTAGGTTCAAATAATAAATTTACATGAAACAGTTCCTTACTGTTTATAAAAATGAATATACTGTTTCATTTATATGTATACTCTTTCTGGCTAAAAAATACTGCAATAATGAAATTTATCAAGATAAATAAGTGACTGGTAAACTAAAGTTAGTTATTTGCAAAGGAAAAGGCAATTCAACTTTAGCAATTACTAAGTTGCCACTAAAAAAAAAAAAAAAGTTGCCACTGGTTTAAAATCCTGAAAGATTAAGTGATATAAATTGAACATACCATTTATGTTACAATTAAACACAATCTTCTTTATTTGACAGTTTATGGAACACAACATCATTAGAATTTAAGTCCTTTAAGGGTAGGTTTTGCTGTTTTATGTTCACAAGGGTCTAGAATGGTAATGGGCATAGGTTGGCACTCTATTTGTAATACAATAACTATACCCCTGATTTTTTAGTCTTCATAAGAATAAAACCTGCATTGAAGAAAATAAACACATGGGCAAGTTTCTGAGCTAAGTTCTGTCCCTCAAAAATTGCCACCCAAAGACCAAGGTGGGAAAAAGCAAAATTCAGGATAAGAATTCTGGGCCCTGATAGACTGACATATTTTAGTTTGCCAATATTGCTGAAACGAACCTTTGTGTTCAAATGGCATGAAGGGACAGTCCAAAAAAGATGATAGTAAATTAGAGGGAGATGGGGGAAAGTTGTCACATTAGCCATACCAGGGTCTTAAGCACATAAAAGTATTATGTCTGCCTACGATAAGAATGGTGTTTTATTGTTTTATAAAATACTCTCACGTGTTCCCATTTGATATTCACAACAGCTCTGTAAGGTATTTTATAAATGAGGAAATGCAGCCCCACAATTTAAGTCCAAAGTCACATAGCTGGTAAGTGGCAAAATTAGAATTTCAGGATTTCCATTTAAAACTCAAGCTTTTCTCACTATACCATACTTACCTCTTATCATGAATAAATCCCCTAGGGTATAGGCCAGTGGTTTTCAAACATATCAGAAACACCTGGAAAGCTTTTGAAAGTATAGATTCCCAGGCCCCACCCTCCAGAAATTTCTGAATTTAATTAGTCTTGGGCAGAGCCCAAGCATCCAGCCATATTTTAAAATGCTCCTCAGGTGATTTTCATGTGGAGCCAAGATGCAAACTATTGACTGAGACACTAGGTCTTTGAATGTCATGTAAGGCATCTACCTTGAGGTATGTCAAAAAGGTACAGAAGATGAGAGGAAGTTGGTGCTATAGTCACCTGCTTCAGTAAAAGCAGCCTAAATTTCCTAGTTTCTGTTGAGAGGTTTTAAATGTCTCAGCATTTACTTTTATGGAAATCTCCAAAATGCATATGAAAGTCAAGTCAGCTTTTGTACACAAGAACTTTTCTAAAAGCCATATACAGAAAAGTGAAAGCATTAGGGCCTTCAGAGAAAAATACAAATTAATTAAAAAATACCCTGTGGGGGCCGGCTGTAGCCCAATTGGTAGGGCACCGGTTTACCACATAGAAGGCCCCGGGTTTGGTTCCCGGGGCATCCTCAAGCAGGCAGACCGCCTTGAGAAGGCAAGCCACTGTGGGCAGGTGCGGTGAGCTGACTCGGCAGGGTCACCACAGCAGGGGGAGACAAGCAGACCCAGAAGAATGCAAAAATGAACACAGCAAGAACCAGAAAGGGGGGGATATGCAATAAATAAAAAAACAAACAAACAAAAAAAACCACCCTGTGCCAGAATAGATTCCCTATCTGATTGTAGTTGGCTGTGGCAGGAGGTTTTTTTTTTTTTTCTGGGCATGTTTTAGTAGTCCCTACACCATGTGGCAGTATGCTAAATTATAAAGGAAGGAAAACCTAGTACAGTAAATTATCCAACCCCTCTAGATAACTAGAGAAACTGATGAGCAAGTTCATATATTTGTTCATACAATAAATATTTATTGATTATCTGCTTGGTATCAGGCTCTGTTTTAGGATTTAAGATAAATAATGATGAGTAAGTTCCTTTCTTCCAGGAGCTTATAACCCAAATATGTAAGAAAGAAGTAGTGAATACAACTGTCAGAATGCTGTTCTGAATCAGGGCTGGATTAATCACTTGTCACCCTAATTGAAGAAAGTCAGTGACATGGTTTCTATGAACTTAGGTGCCTCAAAACTCCAAGCGTCAAAGGAAACGTCTATGCCACTCTAAGTGCAGGTGTACTCTTGGGTGTGCCAGATCCAAAGAGAATTTAACTGGGTATAATCTCAATCAAGGGAGGCCTTTCATTTAACATCTTACAGTGGGAAATTTACTCGATAAAAAGAGCTGTACCACATGCTGAACCGGGTAGCAAGTGAATGTTTACTGAGACTTGTAAGAAACTACAAACACTAAGCACACCAGGCAGTAAAACCTGGCTAGGGGAAAAAATTTGTCGCTTGAGACTCCAAAAATTCATGGTAGAACCCATGGACTAGAATTTGAACAGCAGAGGGCGGTGCAGACGACTTCACAAGAAGAGTTTTACCGACTGGAGCCCCCACCCTCCCCGTACCCCCAGAGAATGGGTATCTGGCCCCAGTATAAGCTGAAACCTCTTCAAAGAAGTCAATGAATCGCAAAGTATGCTAACTGTTCAGTGTTGAACTCAAGTGGCTGATTTCCATAACCTCTACTAAGGTTTGACCGTTAGGAGCTCCCTAGCGGATACTCTGACCTTACAGCTAGGAAGTGGGGGTGGGGGTGGGGGTGGGGGTGGGAGTGAAAGGGAGGGAGGAACGCAGTCAGCCTATTAAGCTTTCCAAAAGAATGTTTATCCTTGGTTTTTCGAAAGAGACTGAAATTGTAGGAGGATCATTCCCATGAAAGAGAATCTGGTCCCCTTGACAGTGATATCGCTGACAAACACGTTACAACACAGCTGGGGGGTGGGGAGGGGAAGGGAGTAGAGAGAAGAAAAAGAAACTAATTCTGTGGGTTAACACAATGCTCTCTCGCTTCAAAACGGCATTCCAACAAAACTAAACGCCACTCCTTAACTAAGTTTCGCTGTAAGTCTACGGACCCAGGCCGCCCGCTCTGTCCTCTCTGAGATACGGACTCTAAACTTTCTCCCCTTCATACGACCCCCGGCTGTGGAACTCCTCCAGGCACGCCAGGCTCAGCTCACGAAGAACCTCGAGGCCCGGCGCGGGCAGGACCAAAGCGAGGGTCGGCGGCTCCCGTTCTACCCCAAAGCTGAACTTACCTGTCCAGCATCTGCTGCAGGGCTTGGTCCGGCATCTTCCGCGGGGCCGGCGCACTCGGCCCTCCCCAGGGAAGCGGGGCAGGGCCGGGCCCAGGGACAATAGCACTGAGAGACGGCGGCAGCGGCTGCGGCTGAGTAGGCCTCAGTCCGGCGGTAGCCGCAAACCCGCCACCAAACCTCCCGAGGCGGTTCTGCGAGCCCAGCAGCGCCGATGCGCGGCCTGCGGGCTTCCAGTGGAGGCAGAGGGGAGCGAGGAGGAGGAGCCTGGGGCGAGGAAGCGGCGATCGCGGTCCGGGTTCCTGCTTGTT
>PVKH010030559.1:0-12473 GCA_004027955.1 Chaetophractus vellerosus
AAGGACGAGCTGGGAAATTCTCCCCGAATGTTGAAATCAGTTCCCTTTTATAAGCAGTCAACTGAATGGATAACAGCGTCATCCATTCTTCATCCAATCTTGCTGATTGATGCAGATGCAATTAGCCCCAGGCTTGCTGGACCCAACAGCTGGGCACAATTACCTGGCCGAGTTGACACATTAGCCTAGCCATCACAGCTGCTTAAGCAAATACCATGAAATGGGTTGAGAAAACAATGGGAATTTATTTTCTCACAGTTTTGAGGCTAGAAGAAAGTCCAAAGCAAGATGTCACCAAAGACTGGTATTCTAGGGCTGGCTGCTGGTGATCTTTGGTCCTTGGTTCCTCTGTCATATGAAAATGCACATGACAGACTCTCCTTGCTGGTCCTCTTCCAAATTCTGTTGCATTTCAGCTTCTTGCTTCTGTGGCTTTCTGTCTGAATTTTACTCCACTTATAAAGACCTCCAGTAAGAGGATTAAGACCCATTCTGACTAAGGTTTCTTAACTCAAGAAACCTTATCAAAAGGTCTTATTTACAATGGGTTCACACCCACAGGAATGGATTAAATTTAAGAACATGTATTTTTGGGGTGCATACAGTTTCAAACTACCACACCCCGCCCTCTGGACCCCCAAAAGATGTGTACTTTCTATATGCAAAATACACTCATTCCATCACATTATCCCCAAAGCCTTAAGTCCTTTCAGAAACGATGCTTTGTGAAAGTCTCATCAAAATCAGTTATGGGTGTGGCCTTCCCTGGGGTACACTTCCCCTTTGTCTGTAGAATTGTGATATTTAGAAAACAAGGTATCTGCTTCAAATATACAGTGGAGGTACAGGCTTAGTATAAACATTCCCATTTCCATTGGGAGAAATTGGACGGAAAACAGGGGTCACAGGTCCAAACAATTCTGAAAACCAGCAGGGTATACTCCATTAAATTTCAAGGTCTGAGAGTCATCTATGGAATGATATTTTGTCTTCTGGGCCCAATGAAGTGATAGCCTTACCCCTTTCTCGTGCATGTGCACCAGCCAGGCTCTCTGTGAATGCTTGAGCAAAGGCACCCCCCTCTCTGAGCAATGGGGTGATGACCAGACTCTCCACAATCCCCAGGATACAGTTCCCACTTTTTACAAGCATTGAGGTGGCAGCACTCTTCCTAATAACCAGGAGGAAAGTCTTCCCTCTCCAAGCACTGGGGCAACTCACCCTTTCCACACTCATGGGTGGAACCTGTGCATACAGGTTCAAACTATCACAATTTCTAATGCTTTAACCTTCTCCTTTGCCTGGGCTATCACTTCCTGTTTCTTTGTATGTTTTGTAATCTTTTGTTGAAACAGGGACATTTTGATATTTTAAAGTATTATTTCTAGAATTTAGACTCAAAGGCATCTGTTCCTTAAGCTTGTATACAGTTAGTGGTTAGTGTTGTGACAGAGCTTTCCTTGAATGCCAGGAGCTAACCAAAACAAACAAACAAACAAAAAAACAAAAGAAGGAAGGAAAAAAGAAAACACCATTCACCTTTCCCAGTCTTTGCAGATTTACCTGTGCAAATTCTCTTCTTCAGGGCTTATCCATACAAGGAGTTTGGAGAATAGCTCTATGCCAAAGCATAGGGACCTCCCTGATCCTTTCTGTGCATGTGTCTTTTCTTGGACATATGCATGCGACCCTTGGAATCCCCGCATTTACTTGTATGCCAATGTCCCCCCTTCCTTAGGATACAGTGTCTTCATGGTCTTGGGCACTGCACTGTATGTCCTACAGCCAGCAATACCTTGCCCCAGGCATCATGACTTAACTCTTCTCCCACAGTATTATGTAGGAGAGCTTGGTAAGCTGCCTTCTACACAGTGGACAAGATCTTGGACAGGGTGTCTCATCAAACAGATTGGGCCAGTCATACATGGTCCCCATATGTGTGCAAGGGTTACTATACTCCCTCTGGAATCAGGACCAGGGATGTGCACTGGGATCACAGGCCAGCTTCTCTCTGAGCTGGTGAGGGTTGGGTGAGGGACCAGCCTGGATGCCATGAGCTTCTATAGCTTTCAAGTAGACTTTTTTCTTGATTTGGCACTTGTCCTGTTACTGCAGTCCTTTAACTTTTCTGGAGCCTTGAGAAAGCTGTTTCTGCCATTATTTTTGGTTGTTCTAAGCTTCTGGGGGGCGGGAGGGGGGGATAAATCTGTGAAGCATTTCACTCCACTATTTTGACTGGGATAGGGCCTTACATTGGGATTTTGGTTGGATTCCATTACACCTACAAATTACTTTTGGATGGATCAACATTTGTTGCAAGACTTCTCCAAATATGTTTCCTTTCTATCTCATTCCCATTAGATTTTTCTCTTCATTCATGTGGTTTCAGGAAAGCTAAGACAATCAGAATTTCCCATCTCCCTTTTCAAAGAGATGGCGGACCTGTAAACTTAGTTGATTCAATCATAGGGAATCTCAGTAATCCCTGTGCTGCTGAGAAAAAATACCTAAATCGTAGTCTTTAGAATTAAGCTGTAGACAGAGAATTGAGATGGAAAGGACAGGTATTTTGTGACACGACTGGACCATTGGATCAGACTTTTCCTGAAATATCTGGATTTTTAAAGTTATGCGAATGTATAAATTCTCTTTGGGTTTGAAGTTGGCTTTAGTTAGATTTGTTACTACTTTAAAGTAAAAGCAATTATATTAATACTGCATCATTATAATATTCTTTTTTATATTCAGAAACATGTATAGCTTTCCAAATTTTCTCAAGACTTCCTTTTATATGTCAGCAAAGTTTTATCATTTTCTTCTCATAAATACATTTTTTCTTGGGTATTTCTGGGTGCTTTTATACATTATAAAATATTTCAATCTAAAATCCTTGTTTTACACAAAGCATTATAGGAATAGATAACAGATTAAAGTGAATGAATTATTGAAAGAAGAAAGAAAGAGAAAGAAAGAGAAAAAGAGAAAGAAAGAAGGAATGAAAGAAAGAAAGAAAGAAAGAAAGAAAGAAAGAAAGAAAGAAAGAAAGAAAGAAAGAAAAAAAATAAGTTGATGCTGGCATCCACTTGTGTAGTAATTACTATTTGCCAGATACTGTTCTTTATATATATTGTCATATATAACCCCATGATATACAATATCCATATTTTATGGATGAGTAAAAGGGGTCACAGAGATTGACTAAAAGTCCAAGTTATGCAACTAGTCATCAGTGCAACTGGGATTTGAAATCAGGCAATCTAGAGTCTGTGCTCGAAACCACTGTATTATACTGTTCCTTAATTATAACTGTACCCTGTATAAGAGAGTGCAGCAAAAACGGCTAGGACAGATTCATTGCAAAAATATTTATTAGTTTGTTGAATTACAATTCAAAATAATTCAAAATAATTATAAATGATTAATAATGACTTATAAAGCTCCTTATGAAACAAGTAGGTCAATAGGCAATTTATAAGTGCTGGAGTTCCTGGTCAACTCAATGTTATAAGTGTGATTTACCCTGATTTCTGTTTGGGACTCAAGGCAGAAGGAATGATGATGATTCACATGATTGCTTTGTATTTTCAGCAAGCTAGTCATGTTATTGACCCCCTGCTACTACATATAATGCTGTTTAATAACTATAAAATAATACTTAGGAAAACACAGCTTCAGGTGCTTAAAAAATCAAATTAAAAAAAAGCACAGGCAGATAGATAAACAAGCTAACACTACTGTGCAGAGAAGAGGCAAGGACTAGACTTGTTTGCAGTAACTTTAGTCACTTATGTCTAGTCAAAAACTTGTTAAAACCTGCTGGAATTAAGATCTTGGAAATTAGAAGGAAGCAACCTAAGCCTCTTCTTTCTGCTATGACTCATGTGTTCAGATACTGTTGGACCTTTCATAAACAGCAGGGGGCATACTTTCTTTTCTGATCTTGTTTTCAGTGGCCCTGTTCTTGACATCTGTTGAATTCTCTGTTGTTGCTCTCTTTGCCTCTTGCATAAGCATGCACATGTGTATACACAATTTTGCAAAACCTGGAATGGGCTCTTAAATGGTGATATACAATCATAATTTTATGTCTTTGAAATGTCTGAGAAATCAGTAAGTGAATGTTACATTTTAAAATTCAAATTAAAAAAAAAAAGCCTGTTTGTGAATTTCCAGTTTAATTTACAAAGGATGAGTAAACTAAATGTTTAAAATAAAGTGGTCACTGGAGACTGGGGGCAGGGAGGGGGAAAACAGTTGTAATATGGGGGCTTTTTTGGGACTTGGGAATCATCCTGAATGACTTTACAACAACAGATATAGGCCATTATCTATCGTCCTATAACCTGCAAAACTGTGTGGGAGAGAGTGTAGACTTTACAATGTGAACTATGGTCAGTGCTCAGTGGCAATGCCCCAGGATGCATTTATCAATTGCAATAAATGTGCCACACTAATGAGGGATGTTGTTTATGTGGGAGGGTGTGGGATGTGTGGGGAGTGTGGCATATGGGAATCCCTATATTTTTTGTGTAGCATTTATGTAATCTAAGTGTCTTTAAAAAAATAAATTATAAAAAATATTTCAATTTTTTTTGTGATAATGAATGCACAACATTGTGATTGTACCAAAAGCCATTGATTATAAACACTTTAGATAGATTGTATGGTATGTGACTATATCTCAATAAAACTGCTTAATAAATAAATAATTGTATAAGAATAGCCTGAAATAGCAGCTATGTGCAGCAGGGGAAACAGATAGGGAGATTGAGAGGTGAAGAATTTTCTTGTTAGTTTGTTTGTCTGTTTTTTGTTTATTAATATTATTATTGAAACAATGAAAATGCTCTAATAATGCTTGAAGTGATAAATGTGCAACTATGTGATTATACTGCACACCGCTGATTATATACTTTGGATGAATTGTATACTGTATTAATATGTATCAATAAAATTGATTTGTTAAAATTAAAAAAATAGACAAAAATAGTCTGAAATTTTACATTTTTTAAAAGTCAGAATAATAGAATATTACATTTTGAGATATATTAAGATTAATTATAATGATTTTTACAACTTGCTTTACATGTTTATGGCTCTAAATCTTCAAATATAACATGGTTTGTTAGTAACTACCCATTGAATCACCTTTTTGATACCACTCATTTTATCACCTAATCATATGGTTTCTTTTTTCGTGTATGCAGGTGGTCTCATCATCAGGAGTAGCTTCTTGAAAGCAGAACAGGGCATCATTGAGATAACTAGGGCTATGGTAGGAGCCCTTCAAATATTTGTTGAACTGAATAGAGAAGGGACCTGAATATTTGGATTTTTTTTGCTTACACATTATTACATCTCCTCCCTGCTCCAAATCACTGGTCCTGTGTTCACTGTGTTTGTGCTACATCTATGCCAAATCTCAGCGGTCAGTACCAAAATTGGAACCTGAAAATAAGATCATTTATTGATTATCTCTTTAGTTTTTTGTGGAAAAAATTTTCAAACTTTTAATGATAATAACAATTATTATTTGTTATGTGTTAAGTGCTTTACAGATGTGTTTTACTTAATCATCATCATAACTCTATGAATTAGGTACCATTATTTTTTCATTTTTATAGAAAGCAAGCATTAAAACTGTGCTGACTGAAATTTGATAAATTTGTTTAAGGGAGTGTGTTTTGTCCTAAGATAATATGGCTGGTTTTCATAAAATCAGAATGGAAGTATGCAGGAGGAAACTTGAATGCATATGGCAAGTTGTGGAAGGTATTGTAGGAGGTTGCATTAAGTAAGGGGATGTGTTCTGTAAAGTTGAAATTTGTCTTGTCATGCAGTAAGTATAGTCTAGGTGGCTATGGATAGTTATAAGAAGTTTGTAAAAGCATTGCTTAAACTGAAATATTTAAATGGCTAATTCCAGGAAAATATTATTAAATAGAAACTGAATTGATTTTGATAACAAAACGTAAATTCATCACAGGGAAACCTGTTAGAGACCACCTCAATCTGCATATTAAAGTGGTGGTAGACAGAAAATAATCTTGATTCCATTGGGAATCTTAAGTTTTCATAGAATAATGGAGAAAGTATTTTTTCCTGTATTGATAAAATAAACTACCTGTTAATTAATGTAATCATCATAAATGTTTAAAAGTGAAGAGTAAAGTTATGAGATGGTTGAGTTCATTTTATATGTTATAAGATGAATGGAAGTGTTTAAAAGTGTCATAAAATTAAAAGGGATTCTTTAACCTTCTGTTAATCAAAGTTGTATGGGTAATATGTTCACATGAATATTTAAAGATTGTATAAAATTCTCCCAAATTTAATAATGTTTCTGCATAATATTAGATAAAAGTATAATGTTGTTAAAAAAACTTTAAGATAATAAGTGGCAGAGCTAGGATTTGCATTATATTCTTATTTATTTATTTATTTATTTATTTATTTATTTATTTATTTACTTAATTCACCCTCCTTAGCCACCCAACATACACTTCCCCTTCACCCTGTCCCTTCATCCCTTGGTAACCTCTAATCTACTTTCTATCTCTCTGGTGTATTATTTTTTTATTTTATTTATTTTACTTTTGTCATTCTCTTTGTGTTTTGGTTTGTGGTGTATTCTTAACTACTGCTTTCTGTGGTTTCTCAGGGATGCAGTTGACACTTCTCAAATTTGGGCAAATTGTTTCAAAAGCACAAAATATATTTTTTTCCAGGAAGTAGGTAATAATAATTATTATAGCATCAACTCTAAATTTATATCCAAATGGTAAATGTTTCTTCTTAGGGTCATTCTTCATTTAGCTCTTATTGTTTGAAATAATAAGAAATGAAAGTTTCTTCCTACAAAGAAAATTGTGACTCTAAAATGGTTTCCTATCTTAGAATATTTTTCTCCTTTCCTAGAAATAAACATTCTCAGATTTTAAATTAGGCAAAATTAAGTTTCTGTTGTATTTATGAACCCATAAGTAAATTAAACTTAATTTAAAAGTGACATTTATTCCTTTAGAACAATTTTTTGAAGATTTGGTTCATTTTTGAAATAATGCCATAAACTCTCTTAAATCATTTAAGACTGGAAATCTCATCTTTGTTGTAGAGTGTCTTCAAGTTGTGCCAATATCTCACAACTCTCAAGATAGGCTTTTTTTCTGGTCGTAGTCAAGTATGACCACCTCCTGTTTTTCCCTCCAAGTGCCTCCCATGGAAATTCTTGAAAAATAAAGCAACGTTTCAACCCACACTTTAACGAGAGAACTGGAATCCCTATCCTTTTAGATATCTCAGTAGTGACTCATAGGCTTGTCTAGCCCTTGCTTTCCTAACATTTTCCATTCACTGAAAGTTATTTCTTCATCTTCTTTTGCTGCTCAAAAGTGTTTTTCATGTCTGCCAGCTGAAAAACTAGAAGTAAATAAGACCTATAGTTTCAAATTTAAATGTGCTATTTGAGAGTTTTAATGCAGCCCTAGTGATCTGGTGCTTGGCAGAAGCACATCTGAAAATGGGCAGTTCAGATGCAACTAAAAGCTGCATGGCTATAATTTACTAAATTCTATGCCAAACAGTGCAATCTGACCTGCCTATGCCATTTAGTGCTCTCTTCTGTCTTTAGTCATTGGTTTTACCATGTGTGAGCTGCTGTGAGGCACCCTTAGGCCACCCAAGGAATCCAGGCACTTAATTTCAAAGTACAATTAAATAAAATGGCTGCCTGGTGGAATAAAGTAGTGTCAGAAATTTATGCCTAATGGAAAATTACGATGCTGTCATCAAATATGTTCATTTGGGTAACTTGAGGAGATTAAAAAAAAAGTCCTGATTGAATGATTCGTACAACCAGAAATGTTCATGCCTTAGTCATTCGTTTACTTCATGGAAATAGTCTTTGGCTATAGTTAGTAAAAGAATAAAATGTAAAAATATTATAGAAGTCAATGAAATTAATCTCCAAAAGATATTCTGTTTTATCAAATGAATTCCCTTTTATTTATTTATGTATTTATGTATTTACTTTAACTATGTTCTCTTTTATTTCAAAGGGCCAATTTCACCAGTAACTCAGAAATTGTTTTTGACACCAAGCTTGATCAGAAGCAGTGTTGCTAGGGGAAAGACAATGAGTTAAATGACCTAGACCCTTTTTATTGTTGCTTTAGTAGTGGTGCTATGTGACCTCTGGGAAATCACTTATCTCAACTTCAGTTTTTCTCTATGTAAAGATAACATTCCTTGCCCTGCCTATTTTATGAGATAGTTGTGAGCACAAATGAAATGGTACAGGTGAGAAATTGCAGTACAAATGTAAGTTATTATTTGGAACTCAAGGAACATCTTCAAATTGTCCTACCTTTTTCTGGAGGTGCAGTCATTGGAAAGACAAGCAGCATTTAGGTGTTATCGCGTCCAGGATTTTAAAAAATAAAATCAAGTTGTGATTTTTACAAGCCTTGGAGAAAATTTCAACATATGGTCTAGCATCAGGGAAGCAGTATCAATTTTTGTCACTGTGGCCTATCTCTTATGACAGCTGCTCACATTCAAGGACAGCAGCCAGTTAAAGGTGTTCATTCTGTTTGCAAAGAAATTTTCTTTCTTTCTTCCTCCATATAGAATATAGCCTCAAAGAAGAACTCTTTCCTATTCACACATATGCATGCATTTATACTCGCACAACAGTACACTGGAGGCTAACTCAGGGGCGCTCATGTGGATATCATAGGGAAAGGAGCTTCATAATGTAACACACAAAAACAAATGAGACCCCATCATAAAACAATAAAATAGCTCCAGCAAAGTTCTTGTTGTCCAAGCATGCTTTATATGCTGGTCAGTTCTTGGATTTGCAAGGATCTGCTCTATTTGGCTGCCATCTTAAAAAAAAAAAGTTGTCCTTGATTAGGAACATTCAAATCTGAAAAATAGAATTAACAGACTTTGTATTTCAAATAATCGATTACTCATTCTGCTTTGAAAAAAAATTTATGACTATCAAATGAGGTTTGATAAGATCCTTGGGACAGAGAAAATTATGGAGCAGCATGGAAAATCGGATTCAGTAAGCTTTTCCTTCTTTTAGAGTGTTTAAAAAATTCTGATATTTTTATATAAAATGAGTAATAGTTCATCATCACTTGTAACGGAAGTAGAAGTTCTTAGCATTCTTAGCTCTTGTTAACAGAACCTGGCCTGTATAAAGTCTATTTAAACATGGCATAATAACTTGAATTATAGTTTACAAGAAGAGCCTTGTTCTTAATGTGTAGAATTAAAATATGTCAGTCAGGAGAGGCTAGGTTATGTTTATACAGATTTTGATGGCTTAGGACCTCACAGGTTTACTTCCTACGTAGGCTGTGCATCCATTGTGGGTTATTGTCAACGTCTTGCCCATTGATGTCACTCAGGGACCAAGGCTGACAGAGGAGCTAACCATCTCAAATATGACAGCCTTGTCAGTGGGAAGGACCTCTGCACGATGTCCTGTCACCTGGGAAGTGACCCACATCACTTTTGCTCACAGTCTTTTGGTCATAACTAGTCACATGCTCTACCCAACAAAAAGAGGGTCAGAAAGTTCAATTTATCAAGTGTTTGGAATGAAAGCGGGGTAGAAACAGAAATATTTGGTCAATACCACTAATTAAATACTACCAAAACATGTGAAGATGACTTTTGAAGAAATTAAAAACCTGACTAATATTTATTGAAAGCTAACTATGTGCCAAGTCCTGTGCTAAATGCTTTCTATGCATTCTTTCATGTAGATCACACAAAGAGACTATGTAGTGAGTAGTATTATTATGTCTATTTTTAAAGACCGGAAAGCAAATAAGAGAGGTTAAGTGACTTGCTCAAGGATCAGTGAGCGGTGGTCAAATCTGCCTAAGGACCCAGATTTGCATGATCCCAGAGGAAGCAAATGTCAATCAATATGCTTCACACTTAAAATGTGTCCATAATTGTTGGTATTCAGTTTTAATGTGACAGACATCAAGATGAAGGTCTATATATTTCCTGTGTCATTGCCACTCTTCCATTTCTAAAAAGAGGAGCCGGATGAAGAAAAGCCGACTCATTAAATGAAGATGCATATCTTGAGGGAGCTAGAAGGGAGTTATCTATTCTAAGGACCTTGATTATTGTTCTAACTATTTAGGCAAAGCAACATTATTATTTATAATATGTAATTTTAGTACTTTTTTTTCAGGTTAATGGTAAATGTGGTTCAGATTAGAGACTGACTCTGGATTCATGTGGTATAATTTGAAGTTGCTCAAGTGATTTTTATGCCCACATTTAAAAAATAAACTTATAATTTTGCAATAATTTTAGATTTACAGAAAAGTTGAGAAGTTAGTATAGTGAGTTCCCATACCCAATTTACTCTATTGTTGCTATCTTACATAAGTATGGTACATTTGTCACAATTCATGAATGAATATTGATACATTATTATTAATGAAGTTTGTACTTTATTCAGATTTCCTTTGCTTTTTTTTTTTTTAACTTAATGACCTTTTTCTGTTACAAGATAGCACATTACATGTAGCCATCATGTCTCCCTTAGGCTCCTCGTGACTGTGAAAATTTCTAATTTATCTTGTTTTAAATGACTTTGACAGGTTTGAAGTGTTCTGGTATTTGGTATTTGTCTGATGTATTGGTATTTATCTGATGTTTTTCTCATGATTAGACTGGGTTTATAGGTTCTTGAGTAGAAGACCAGAGAGATAAATTTAGGGCCACATTTTCCACTTTAAAAGAGTACACAGCTAATTTTTTTTTCTTTTTTCTTTTCTTTTTTTACTCCTCCCTTCCTCCCTCCCTTCCTTCCTTCTTCCCCCTTCCCTCCCCCTCCTTTCCTCCCTCTTGCTCTTTCTCTTTCTCTCTCTTTCTTTCAACTTTTCTTTTCCTTGCCTTATTTGCCCTGCCCTTCTTTTATTTCCCGTGTTTTCCTATCCTTTTTTAGTTCCCTTTCTCTTTTTCCCCTTTCCTTTTTCTCTGTTTATTCCCTCCCTCCCTCCCTTCTGTATTATTTCCAAACAAACAAGCCAACAGCACTTACTAGAAGTTCAGTGGTGTAATTCCCTACACGAAGACTCTACAGTACTTTATTTCCTCACATTCAACTAAAAATCCTTCACTCTTTTGCTGACACAGGAGGAAAATTTATACATTTGTTAAGTTGAATAGGTAGCCCTTTAGTGTTTTCTCTTGAATTTTATATTCCAAGATATAAGAAAACCATGTTTGCTTAATTTATACAGTAACCATCATAGACTTTCTAGTTGTTTTTACTCTTGAGATTGATTTTAACAGGGAATACGATGCATGTATTTGTAGTACGTATAATAAATAGTTTGTATTTACTTTAGAATTTAGATCTTTTTAGTCTTCAAAGATCAGTAGGTACAAGAGCTCTATGGAGTCTAGCAATTACTTAGATTTCACCCACACATACTAATCTCTTCTTGTTCTCTGTAACCCACTCAGAGAGCAAAATCACTGACCTAGAATAGATGAAGTCCAGATCTCCCCGTAGAAAGACATTAAATCAAGCATGGAAGGCTACATGTGTACATATGATGTGCCTATAAATTAATACACTTTATTTCCATATACTATACATGAAAACAAGTTCATCATTTTATATACTATCATATGAAATACCTTAATGCTAATATATGTCTTCTATTAGCCTCTCTGCCTAATAATTTTCCTTAGTCTGATCATAGTTTTATTTTTTCCATATTACAAGTACAAAGGTTGGCAGTAAATGACTGCATCAGACAAGACCTGGAAGCAGATACAGGAGTAGAACTCATGATCCTTATTTCTACATTTCTATTTGTTTTATATATTGTGCTTCTTTTGAAATGTTTAGTAGCATTTTCTCTTTGCGCTAACATTCTGGATGCAGAGAAACAATTTAAATTTTCTGAATGCAAAATCATATGCTGCATGTTTCCAGAGCTGAATAAATAACTAGTATAAAATCATCGGAATTGTATGTCATTAACTTTTATTTCATCTTTATTTTATTTTAATTATTAATATTGATAGTATTAATATGTTTTATAGTGTGGGTCCTACTTCTGACTCTGATGTGTAAAGGAGGCTTAAGTCAAAGAACACTGGATCAATCATGGGCACTATTGGCTAATTAGCTACAATCTGTATCTTTCCTTTACTTGACTTCTGAGCCTCAGTTCTTTGTATTCGAATTCCTCAATGCTTCAGATTCCAATTTTGTGACGGCAGCATTAGGTCCAACTATCTTCTGGACTCCCTTGCAGCTAACACAGATCTGGCCACTGTGATGGAATTAAAGAAGATTTTGCGTAGCTTTAACTGGGGATTTTTTGGAAAGTCTTGCTTTCATGATGTAAGCACCACCTGTTGTTCCTTGTAACTTTCATATTTTTATTTTCTGGGAAGTGTATGGGGTATTGGAC
>PVKH010030560.1:0-12481 GCA_004027955.1 Chaetophractus vellerosus
CCTTCCTTTTCTAAAGAAGATTTATTATATTAAACAAAGAGATGATCTTAAATTCAGTACAAGTATAGGCATTGCTCAGCTTAGTAGTTCTTGGGATTTATACTCCTCCAGGATAGATTTTTATCACATCGCCACACTTTAGATAGAATGTAATAAACCAACACAAAGGCAGGTGGATATCAATGGCTAATGAATGATTTTTAATGTGCCATTGCATTTATATTGACAAGACCACAGCTCAAGGAGGAATTCTTATGCATATATTATGTGTATTTAACTACTTAACATAAAACAGAATTCCGCATATTTACAGACAGTGGGTATACAAATTCAGTAGGCATTGTTTTAGGTAGTGTAACATAAAATAATGTATCTCATAGTAGGTGAGCATAAAATCTTCTGAATAATATGTTATATACCCAAGAATTTATAAAATGAAAAGAGGAGTAAAGACAAAATACAGTTTCTCTCACTTCCGTAAGATGTCAGACAACTTAAGTTTTTATTCAAATTAATCATTGTTTCATATTATCCAACAGAAACCCTGTCAAATAAGATTTTAGCCTTGTCAATATCAAAGACCCTTATGATTCAAAAATAGTTTATGACTGAGATATGACATTGGTAAATAATTATTTTAAAAACATAACGTCTGCTGTGGAAACATATACATAGTGTTTTTTAGGATATTTTTATAGCATTGTTATTTAAAAGATATTATTTAAAGAAGTAATCATGACAGAGCAGACAAATCCTGAGAAATGAATAATATGCCAGAAGAGAAAACAGAAAAATTTTAAAGATTCACTCCATTCTAAGATGACATTCCAAACAAATATGAGGGACAATCGGTATAGAATCACTCACTATTTCCTAGTCATCAGGTATTTATCCACACTATTCCAATCTACTGGTGCAAATGTCTCCCTCCTTCACTCCGAGGTCCTGACAGGAAGGGAGGCTTCTCTTACTTCAGAGGAGTTTCTCCTACAAAGTCAAGGTAATTAATCTATTTTATTCCCTCAGCAACACTCCTGCTGCCAAGGAACCTAGATTCTAAAAGTTAACTTTTATTTAAAAGCATTTTTAACCCTTTAGAGGATGGCTTAATCTTTTATTAAATGGAAATTTCATGTATTAGACTGCTGAACTAGATTAAAAGTAGACTTTCAGAAGATATTGACTCTATAATTTTCCTTAGTCCTTATATCCCAGTATTTCCCCTGCCTTCAAGGAATCCACAGCCCAGTTTGGGAGAAAAAGTGTACACATCCAAAATAAAGAGCAGCTTAGAGGGAAATGCAGCAGGCCAGCTGAAAATGCACCGTTATTTCCAACATGGGAGACTGGGTTGGACTAGTCAGATTGGGCCTGCAAGAGGTGCTAGGACTAGCAGTGAGAGACGAGGGCGTCACGCTCATTATCCTGAGGGAGAGTTAACGTCCTCAGTCAGACACTTGTCCCACCACATACAAGATTTCACTCTAAGAGCATCTCAGAATGTTCTTGTTTGTTCTAGATTTTGTTTTGCTTTATTAGATGTCCAATCCAAATGTGTACCATGTGAAATAAAATGGAGGCTTCACGGTCAATCTGGTGGATTTGAGCAGTTATGATAATTCTGAACAAATCAATTTTTTAAAATGAAACCTATTCAGGAAAAACTGAAACGCTTAAATAAAGTGGTACTAAGCAAGGTATGGCCACAGGGAAGATGCAGACACCTTGTTTTTTGCTTGCTGGATGCTGACTTAGCTAAAGTGCTGTGACTTTTAGTGGTCCAGAGGCACTTTAGTTGTTATGCCAATTATATAAAATCAACATATATTCTCAGTTGGGGAACTATTTTTCCATAAACAATCTGGCTAAACAAAATTCTAAAATCATAATGAGACTTCCCTAATCAAATCTGCCTCCCAAAATGGAAAGTAAATGGTAGCAGTTCACCTGAAAATAGCAGCAGGACCCGCCATATGGCAACAAATATCTGGGATGTTAGTGTTCATTATTGGAGGAAATTGCTCTGTTGTAACTACCATGTTGGAAGCCATTTATCTCTTAATAGAATAGAATAAGTTTTAATAACACACAATGAAGGTGGAAAGCCTTATCACCCATCTTTTTTAGAAAGAGACATCTGCCCTAGCTTTCCAGGCTGCTGTGACAAATACCACACAATGGGTTGGCTTAAACAATGGGAACATATTGGCTCATGGTTTCAGAGTCCAGACGAACAAATCAAGGCATTGGCTAAAAGAATTGCTTCCTTCTAGAACTGACAGCATTCTTGCTGCTTGGCAATCCTTTGGTTCCTTGGCTTTCCTATCACATGGCAATGTCGTCCCTTTCTTTTCCGGGTTCTGTTGACTTCTGGCTCTAGCTCTTCCCCATGGCTTTCTGGTCTACCATATCTGAAATTTGTCTGCTCATAAAGGACTCCAGTAATCAGATTAAGGCCCACCCTCATTCAGTTGGATCACATCTTAAGCAAAAATAACAAACTCTGGAGGCCCTATTTACAATGGGTTCATATCCAGAGGGATATGGATTAAGAACGTATGTAAATTGAGGCACATAATTCAACCTACCACAACATCATTCCTGCTAGGGACTGAATTATGTCCCCCACAAAAGACGTGTCCAAAAAGTAATCAGCTTCCTGTGGGTGCTAGCCCATTTGTAAGTAGGACCTTTGAAGATGCTATTATTAGTTAAGTTGTGGCTCCATGAATGAGGGAGGACATTAAGCAAATGTCCTTCTAAGCAAATGTCCTTCTAAGCAAAGGCAGCAGAAACCTAGGAGAGCAGACACAAGGAGAAAGAGAATGCCATGTGACAGAATGCTTCTGGGAACACTGCAGACTCTGAGAAAGCAAGTCCTGCTAATTTCTTGATGTTGGACTCCTAGCCTCCTAAACAGTGAGACAAAAAATTCCTGTTGTTTAAGTCTAGCAGTATGTGGTAATTGTCAAAGCATCCCTGGCTAACAAAGGCAATTCCCCATGTATTTCAAATTCAGTTCATCTGAAAAGGAATTTCACCTGGACCTAATTCCCTATAGATGGGTTATTGCCTGATGCAACTTCTGGAAAGACATCTATACTTTCTAAGTACTGTACTTAATAAGAACTGTGAGTATTAATACTTCATATGGGAATCCCTAACAAACATCCCAAGGTCAGGTGAATTTCCCAAAACTTAGCCTATCGGATATAGGGTAGGGAGCAGAGTGGAAAACAGTTTCCACTGAAACTAACGGTTGTTGTGAGGATGTTTGAGATGTCCTAAGCCAACTGGTCTCTCTACTGCCTCAGAAATTCTGAATATTTTTACCAAAAAAATTAAAGCCGTATCATAAGGGATTTCTCTGTTACATAAAACAAGGTTTGAGTCTTTTTGACCCCAGTTAAAATTTCTAACTTTCAAGATGAGGCAATTACAGTAAAAAAGAGGCTAATGGTTTGGGAAAAAAAACCCCACCCCCAAATACTTCTAGCATTTTGGATCTCCTACGTACAGAATTTAAGTGCTATTTTAAGGTCTAGCCTTTCAGTCCTGTGGGAATTAAGTTACCAGATTTAAAGCAAATGGTTCATGAAGGCTCTAGAGCGTTTGTTTTCACCATGCTAATTTAATCAAAAAAGGCATGACAAGACTGTCTTTTTTGGGGGGGCCCTGTCACTATAGAAGTTGAATTCATTTTCATTAAAACTAATCCATTTAGGCCTTTTAAAACATTCCACTTTATAGAAAAAGGAAGAACTGTGATCATCCTATGAATAAAAGAAATCATCTTCAGTCACTCACCATTCAGACTAAGCAAGGTTCTCTTTTAAGTTGCATGGGGACTGAGCTTGTATTACTATAGCCCTCCATGACTTTGAACTATATAAGAAAAAGTATGTAAGTCTTTTTTAACCCCAACTTCTGTTTCAATCAAAATATTCATTTGCTTTTAAAAAGATTGATAGAGAGGGAAACATCTATTTTCTTTTGATGAGGAGAAAGTGTAATTCTTCAATCCATGGTGATAAAGAAGATGATAAACCCTGCCCTTAGGTCAACTAACTCTGTTAAAGATAAAGCAGCAAGCAGGAAACGCATAAGCTTAAATAATAACAGAATGATAAGAAGTAAGATGAAGAGATGGCACTTCTTAAACACCTTGTTATCAGATACTATGTAAAAGACTATGTGAAGAATTTTAGTCTGTTTTATTTAATCCTTTCTATGAGGTGAATACTATAATTACTGCATTTCTACAAATGAGGTTTTCTCTTTGAAACTTTTAAAAGTGACATCAAATATGCCATTGTCTTTTAGCAACACAGAGGTCATTTTCCACTTCTCTTTTATTCTATCTACTGTACCCACTCGCTCGCATGTAATCACTATGATTGAATGAGCTGGTGAGTAGCCCTGAAATGTAACTTTTGCATGGCCCCAAGTAATGCTCTTAAAGATTATCTCACTGCAGCCAGCATAAGGCAGAAGTCTGATTATCCCTTCAGTGGTTCCTGGACTGCCGCATCATAATCACCGGGTGTGTTTGTTAAAATGTAATTTCTGAGCCACTCTGTAAGTGCTGAATCACAATCACATGGTGCTAGGAATCTGCATATTTAGGAAGCGCCACAGTCCACTTTTATACACTTTGAATGATGGAAACCACAGCCTTACACAATTCATGCCTCAAATATTTTTTGGCATGTCATACTCAGAGAGCTGTTTATCTTGTTTAGCTTTTATATGAGCCATATTTTGCCAGACTCACATGGACGTACAATATGCACTTTAAGTGTGTAATGAAAAATGTTTGTTTATTTTTTTCTCAATTCCTAAACATGTGTTTGGTACTATGATTTCAGAAATATTTCTTAAGCTGAAATCATAGGAGCAGGATGGAGAACAAGTAGAGTTGATTCTTGTTATTAACAGTAATTATGTTTTATAAAGTCACTGCAAATGCTGAAATAGCAAATCCCAAACCACTGCCCTGGGTGAAATAAAGGATCAGGATCCTGTGAGCCTCTGGTCACAACATTTTCATCAACCAATCAATACATAACCTTGTTTTATGTGCACTTCTGTTTAGTGATACCTTATTTAATATGTAGTTGATTCGTTGACAACACTATAGCTCACACCTGAACGAAGCTTATCTAACACACGTGTTTTCTCCATAAGGCACAGCTCAGCCTTCTTGTGCTTGGGAGCACCAGACAGCACTTCCGCACCATGCTTGGGGGGCCATTTTAAACAGCAAAATTACCAACAAAACCCACAAAAATGCCAAAAGCACGGCACTGAAGACCACAAAAAGGACACTTGTTTAGTGTAAGAATGAATACGAGAAGGCAGGGTTGCCTTGTTCAACCTCAGCTGGAAACACGTGTGTCAGGTAATGCAAATTTCTCACTGCTCTGAGCATGTCCTTAAATTACTGCTAATGCACCACCCGCATTGGTTTTTGTGTTATAAATACATGTTAGTGGACAGGCAAATTTTAAATATGGGATCCAGAAATAATGGGGATTGGCAGATTTGTATGTATATGTATATGTCACAAATATTGTCCATCCACCAGGCCACACCTCATTAGACCTGCAGACACATCTTGGCCTGTTGAACTTCCCTCTACAAATAACAGCCCCAGGAGGAGGAGAGGCTATCCGGTGTTCAAGGCTATGAAAGGACTTTGGGTCTCTCTGAGTCTTTAATAATTCTACATGGCTAAGTAAAATCTGATAATATATTTTTCTTTAACATAGACTAGGCTTATTTCTGAAAGCCATGGCCAACATGGCATCTAAGAAAAAGATGGTCCTAACTTCATACATATCTACCAAAAAACATAAAGCAGCCAGATTGTTCTGAAAGACATTTTTTTTGCATTTTTGAATCCCACTTCATTAAATTAAGCATGGTAAAAACACAAAGTAATATAATGGCTTAATTATGAGACTAAATTTGATCACTAAAATTTAAAGACCATATCAGGGAATAGAATGATTTAACTCATTCCCCAATTGGGGTTAAAAAAAAAAGGCATTAAGTAGTCTAGTGGTATGGAGATAGAATATATTTAGCAAGGCAATAAATAATCAGGGTTTTTGGCATATAAGACAGGGTACTTTAAAGGTTACCCAACATTGACCATTTGAGAAAGATCTAAAATTAAATAAATGTTCATGGTCCAGAACTTATTAATGTGCATCTAATAGATCAGCATATTCAGTGCCCCTGCAAGGTCAAGGCCATGGCATGTAGTGTCATTTCTGGTTCTCAACACCACTTGTTCATCCCCTGGCAGGTTCCCAAAGGATAATTAAAATAGAACAGAGAAGAAAAGCCTCTCACTTGAATCAGATCTTTCTCTTGGAAGTTTTCCTTAGAGTGGTGATGCTAGAGGCAATTTCCTCCCCCCTCCCCCAGCCATCTAGCCACTTGGAAAATGCCTTTCCTCTTCTGCTCTTTAATTCTTTGTCATATTACAATTATTGGTTCCTTCTGCAAACCACACTGACAACAGTCCTAGCCAATCACAGTTATATGGCTTAATATTTTTCCTTCTTTTATACCAATCATTCATTTCCAAACTTTGCTTAATTCCATGCAAATTCCAAAATTTACATTAAAAATATTTTATTTAGATCACTTCATCTAAATACACAAAACTAGGAAAACCTTTCCCTCCTGCATTTTCCAATCATATCATCACAGCTAATAACACTGCTCACTGAACACGCTAGTAAGATGAACGATGTCGATGGTATGATTTTCTCAATGCCCTCTGTCAAACAAGCTTGTCGATGACTGTTTTTATGTATGGGGGCATTTATAATAAAATGTATCAGGAGGTTTTCTCTATGGGGAATATAGACTAAGGACTAGAAGAAGAAAAACAGTTAACAGCTTTCAGGCCTCTCTCATAAGCCCATTGCTACACACAATATAGATCATTGAAGGTCAGTTCATTCAGGGCCCCACTGAACAAAGAGTGACCAAAGTACTGCGGCTTTGTCACATCTCTCAGATCCTGCCAGGAAATGTCAATTCCCACCATTTCATCTCAGCCAAAAGCAAGACAGGTTTCCAGGTAGGTGGGTAGTCAGCTTTTTAACATAAATCTCCAAACATAGCTGTTGGGATGCTCTTCCAGTGTCACCAGTGCATGGGCACCAGAGATGAAGTGAGGGACACCTGCAATGTGGTGCCAGAGGCCTTGTAGAAATGGATCAAAATGGTATCAATGGGTACCAAATCCACCGATGCTGGGATCTGTAATGGGAGCTCCAAGAAGGCAGCTGGCCCACTGCTCACATCTATTAAGGGCCTCAAATCTAGGTTTCTGAATTTCTCTCTAAAGGAAAAAAGTGTTAGTCTGTTTAATGTAAACATTTAAAACATACTGTAATTTCTGTGACCTGATTTTTGGTCTTTCTTTTCTTTTCTTTCTATCCTTCCCTCTTTTCTTTCCTTTTAAAAAAATATTATCAGAGCCCTGGAAATGGAAGTGGCCTAGCCTCTCTGGATATCTGATAGTCCTTGATTCATTCTGTAATTGTTCTTTGTGACGATGCCATTTGGCCGACTCTGTGTCTGCATATTGCAGGCAGACCATTTCCTGATGCAAAATGTTTTTGGTTTCTTTTAGGAGGTACTGGGGATTGAACTCAAGACCTCGTACATGGGAAGCAGGTGCTCAACCACTCCCTGCTGCAAAGTTTTGTTCCAGGACTAGCCCTGGGCAAAATTATGAAAAAGGCAAAAAGTTCCCATCAGTGTTCCCAGCCTTTGCCTTGTTTTCTGTCTCGTTGACCCCTTCCTTCTCCTTAGTCTCTGACCTTTTAAAACTTACTCTCAAACAAGGGCCTGACAACAGCCTTTTATGTGTTCATCCAAATTTCATTTCATGTGCTGCTTATTCCAGAAGAATTTGTATTTAAGTCTTATTTCTAATCGCTGGATAAAAGGTATTGCTTCATTCTTATTAAAAAAAAAAAGAAGGGTGGAAAAGAGTGAACATATAGATTGTCAACAAACACAGATTAGAACAGCTGAAATAAAATGTGGCATGAACTGGGTAACATCTGTTGTCTTCCATGACTAGCAGGTACGTAAATGTACGCGCTGATGAGCTAGGTGTATGCACAAAGAAACCAAGGATCTTTTCAAACATAGGGCTCTCCAGTGAACTGTAGGGTATGTAAGAAGGTGGCTATGGGGGAAGCAACAGACTCTGAAGTAACAAAAACTCAGTGTGCAACCGATGCATGAAAGAGAAGAGGAAACATTACAAAAGAAATCAATTCAGAGAAATCCTGTTACAAAACTTAGTATCACCAGAGTTGTTTCATTTCTACTCCTTTCTTTCCTGATTTTCAATACTGAAAAATATAATCCTGTCACTTGACCTAAAGAAAATATATTAAACTGTAGAAATTCCACAGATAACTATAATTTTATGTAGGGTGACAACAACAACATAACAAAACCAAAAAAGTGTGTTCTGTAAGTAGACAGACCCTCTTTCTTTGCTGCGGGGCTGTTTGGGTGACTGGGGAATAAACCCCCACTGGGTCATCATATTCAGGCACTAACTGAGGCAGACTTTGGGCAAAGATTCTCATGCAGCAATTTCCTGCCCTATGGAATTTGCAGAGAGGTAACACAGGAGAACTTATGTTTACTGTTTAAGCATCTGTCATGTGCCAGGTTCTGGGCTGTATTTATGTGTCACCTCCTTTCATTACACCGCTATTAGGTATTGTTCTAAATATTTCATCGATCAGAAAACTAAGGCTCACAGATAAGGTAACTCACCCAGGAGTATACAGTCCACTGTGTACGCCAACAGCACTTTGCAGACAATGGCACATGCACATGGGAAAACCATCACAACCATGGGAAAATCATTCTAATTAAATGTTGCAGTTCCAAGATCATTTAATATATCAAAAACCTTTTTGGGAATAACTAACCAATGCATTTAAACTAGTTTCAAACTGTAAAATTAGAAAAATCTAAGTAATCGCATTATAAAGGCCACCTGAGCCTCTATTTCTCCTTAAATTCATGTCTTCTCTGCTATTAGACTACATGCTTTTTAAGGGCAAGTACCTTGTCTACCTTAACTTCACATCTCCAAGGGCATTTAGTTTGCAAATTAGCGTCCAGAAAGGCAACTGATTCATGTCCAATAATGAACTACTTCTGATTGAGAAAATAAATAAAAGACCCATGGCAATGTGAGGTCAGCCCAGATCAAGATTTGAAAGGGATTAGATGGGATTTTACAGAATGTATAATACTCCTAATTAGAAATCTATTAGGAGTAGAATTTGCTATTAATTCTTACAGTTAGCTCCTTAAAAACAGAATAGATTTGGATAACTATAAAACCTGTAAGCTTTTCCTACATGAATTGCTGTTGCCCTGGTGCTTTGTACATGAGGATGACCTAGCAAGTCTAACTGTCATAGTATTCAACTGGATCTATGAACAAGTCTGAGAGGCTATGGGGTTTTAAACATCATCTCATAAACATATTTTCTCCTATAGTTTAACTCTTCTTAAAATCATTTATAATAGGGCATAATGCTTTATGATGTGGACACAGAATTCTAGGCCAGTTTTAATTAAAAGATAAGCTTGATTTATAATTACTAGTGTATTTGCATACCAAGAATTAGCTCACTAAATCTTTAATAGGAGTTCTGTTGAACAGATAAAACCAGCCTGTGGTTATAACAGTACAGCAGTGCTTAGCAGATCTCTTCTTCATTCATCAGCTATAGCTAAACTTCAGTTCAACTCAGGTCAAATTATTCCCTCATTTCCAATTGGTTGATCTAAATTCAAGGGATTCTATGTGGCATTATAATCTTTGTTTCTACATCGTTTGCCTCAACTGAATTATCTTTCCACATGTAAGCTAAAGTTTCCCCTTCTGTATTAGTCAGCCACAGGGGTGCCTTTGGAAACATACCAATAATTGGTCGGTCTTTATAAAGGGTATTTATTTGGGGTAGAAGCTTACAGTTACCAGGCCACAAAGCATAAGTTTCTTTCCTCACCAAAGTCCACGTGTTGGAGCAAGACAGCTGCCGATTTGCTTGGGTTCAGGCTTCTGGGTTCCTCTGTTCCCAGGGCTGCGTTTCTCTCCAGGCTTAGCTTCTGTTTCCTGCACAAGTTCAGCTGTAGACCATGAGGCTCTCTACGCTTTGCATCTCTCCACAAGGCCAGCTGTAGACTATCAGGAGAACAGCTCACTTTTCTTCTCCTGGGGCGCTCCTCTCCAACATCAGAACTGCTTCTCAAAAATCTGCTTCTCAAATCTTCTGCCTTGCCTTTTACACTTGAGACCACACCCACCGAGGGCTGGGGCTCAACGCCCTACTGACACAGCCCATTCAACGCCCTAATCATAACCCAATCATGCCCAGATGAACAGATCAGTTTACAAGCATGATTCAATTTATATTTTTGGAATTCATAATTAGATAAAACTGTCAAACCATTACACCTTCTCTCTGAGAAATTCCTAGTTGCAGGGCCAACAAAAGCCTGCCTCTTATTCCACCACAGCCTCGGGGATGTTCAGCACGCTAAGCCATGGCCCCGGACTGGAGACTGGGAAATGAAGGGGAGGAAGGAAGCATGTGATCTCTCGGCCCTCTTAGCCAGGCATAGCTCATTGCTCCACTCCAAGAAAGTGTGGGGGAACCGGAGGAAGGTTAGTATCAGGGAAGCTGGAAAACAGCACCCTCTTAGGGAAAAAAAGAAAATTGTAATAAAATCAAAGGATTTTTTAAAATCTAAGCTTTATTTTTATTTTAAAATACCCTTTATGAAATAAGAAAATTCTGACAAAATAGAAGAACATTAAGCAAAATGTAAATGTCCCCCTCTCGCCTTCCCCATGACCCAAAGCTTAACCACTACTAAGTTTCTTGTTATTCCTTCATTTTCCAAATATATATGAGCTTATATAGGCACAGAATTTTTACAACACAAAACTGATCATACTCTCCATACTATCCTACATTTTTTTCTATGAACATATCTTGTTTCTCTTTTCATTTCAAGAAAGATAGATGATAGATTGATATAGATGAGATAACTCAATATATGGATAGTTGATAAATAGACGATAGATAAAACAGATTTGGATTTATAGATAGGTATAAGTTTATCTCACTTTTTAAAAAAAGGATTAATCAGTATTCAATTTTATAGTTATTTAATTTTAGAGTTATATCTTAATGTATTCAGCATTCTTCTCATGATGAACATTTAGGTTATTTCTATTTATACTACTACAAACTACTGTAATAAACATCCTTGCACATCTTCCTTTGGACACAAGTGCAAGTATATCTATGCAATACATTTCTAGAAGGCAAAGTGCTGAGTAAACATTTTGTCCATTTTAATTTTAATGGAAAATATCAAATTGCTCTCCTGACAGGCTGTACCAATTTACTCTCCAGGCAGCAATGCGTGATTGTAAATGCACCTCCACACCCTTGCTGACACTGGGTATTATCAAACATCTTAATCTTTTCCAATCTGATTGGGAAAGGGAAAATTTTTAATTAAAAATATCATATGACACTACAACAGTGCTCATCTAGGGAGTTGACAGGCATAAGCTGGCCCTATGTTTATATCACAGTGTGCAACAAATTTCATATTTTTATCTGCTCATTTAATATGAACTGGTTGATTCTTTTGATACTATGATGTGCTATTTATGATTATAATGTTGCATAAGAGAAAAATGGAATTGTAGAGCTTGAAAAGCCCTAGGAGAAAGGATTTTAGAGTCGTGGGAGCCTGGGAGAAAGTGCATTTTGCTCAGACACCTACAGAACTGCCCTAAGGCCAACCCTGAGCAATGCCTCAGGATATCCTGGCCACCTTCCACCAAGACCAGCAGCCTGGACGCCTCCTCACCTGGATATGAATCAGAGTAGCTGCTCACTAGCTCTGAGTCTAAAAGGAAGTTACTTATCATTGCTAAGCTTTGCTTTTATCTTCTGTAAAATAGAGATGATGAATAAAACTCCTTTCTTAAAACTGATCTAACGTTTTAAAAAGATGATGCATATGAAGTGACAGCATAGTGCCAAGCATACTGTAAATGTGAACTCATTGATATTTTTGTATGTCTGTGGTTATTTTATTTTTTTTTTTGGTGCACTTGTCCACTGAAGAAGAAGAAGGACCTATTTTGCAAATTCTTTAAATGAAGAGACTGTTCTGATTCCCAAACCTTGAACCTGTAATCCCCAGAAATGGTTTTAAATCAATCTGTGCCAAAAGGAAACATGCCTATGAAAGGCAATAGCCTCTCTATGGTGTCCAGGCTCTCTGGGATAAAGATATGCCAATCCCTAAACACTCTCAAATTTAAAAGTTTTTCAAACTCAACTCCAGGCTTCTCCAAAACCCAATATAACATTATTCATTTGCT
>PVKH010030561.1:0-12470 GCA_004027955.1 Chaetophractus vellerosus
AATGGCCATTGGATTTATGGACATGGAGGTCATGGGTGAATGCGGGGGCTATGTGGCAGTTTGAGATTATTTGATGAATCCCAAAAAGAAGAATATTATGTTTGTAAACTCATCTATTTCTATGGGTGTGAGACACTTTGATTGCATTAAATTCAGCTGAGATGTATTGATTAGATGACCTGTTAAGATTAGGCATTTGATTTGACTATGTCAGAGGGTGGGACTCACGTTGAGTCCCCGCCCCCTTGCTGGGTCTGATATAAACTGACACTCACTCAAGAAGACACACCAGAAGAGAGAGCTTTGTTATTTTTGATCCAGCCATGTGACAGAAAGAAGGCCCAAACAGCTAAAGCCCCAGGGAGAGATGAACCATTTTGACTGATAGCTTACAGCTAACCTTGGAAAGAAAGCCAAGATTGTTATAGGAAGCCCTGAGAAACAAGCCCTATGCCAGGAGAGAGTGTACTTTACACAAGCACGAAGCTTCAAGAAGCTGGGCCCACTGTAAACAGTGACTCAATTAGTGGGTCTCCTTAGGAATCTAGAGACATCCAGAAACTATAAGCAGGGCCGACAGTTCAGGAACTCAGCACTATGTCAGTGGGCCATACTTTGGAATTTTTGCTTCCCAATTTAATAGAGTTAGACTCTTATAGGTTCTCTACATATGGTTCTTCTGCCCCTTTTATTTGAATCTATAATTAGCAATATAGTTAGTATATGTAAGTCATAGAGACTTAAATCTCTGGTCCATCCATGTGCCAGTTGAGCCCTGAATCTCAGCAGAGTTGCAACACCTACTCTCTAGTTCATTGGACTCACCCAGGACAACTAACAAGGAGCTGATGATGGACAACACCCATGCTAAGGAACAAACAGTGTCTGCAACTGCGAGCAAGACTGTTCTATCCATCTGCCCCTTGGGATCTAAGCTCACTCTCAATTAGAAACAGAGTAGGCATCACCCTCCCAAATCCTCAAGATTGGAGAATGAATAGTAGACTAAAATAAACTTATTATTATTCTAGTAATGGAAGAGCTCTTATCATTGATGTAAATAAAGGCAGTGACCACCAGAAGTTCTCAGGGATGAGAGAGGGAAGAATATATGTAATATGGGGACATTTTCAGGACATTGGAGTTGTCCTGCATGACATTGTAGTGACGGATACAGGCCAGTGTACAGATTGTCATAACCTACAAAATTGCATGGGACAGAGTGTAAACTTTAATGTAAACTGTAATCCATGGTTAGTAACAACGCCTCAATACGTGTTCATATATTGTATCAAATGAACCACACTAATGAGGGATGTTGTTGATGTGGGAAAGTGTTGGAGGGGGATAGAGTGGGGTATGTGGGAATCCCTTATATTTTTTATATAACATTTATGTAATCTAAATCTTTAAAAATAAAAAAAATAGTTAAAAAAATACATTAGGAAAAGGAGAAGGAAGTGATATTTTCAGGTATGTCCAAGTTAATATTTGATGCAATGATATGCAATAAATCTATGCAAAATATACATTTTTGAAATAGAAAAAAGTAAAAAAATGGCTGGGCCCACGGAGCCTCAAGAGGAAGAGGAAGCCCAGAAGGAAAGGTAGAGAATGGCCAGACATCAGCGACCATCTTGCTTCAAAACGTGGCAACTAACTTCGGTGAGAAAGCAATCTTGAGTTGCACTCTTTAGGACCTTGTAACTGTAAGCTTCTACCCCAATTAAACACCCTTTAGAAAACCCAACAGAATTCTGGTACTTTACAGCAGCACCCCTTTGATGGACAAATACAGGCTAGAAAGCATATTGGAGTAGACTGAGGATTAGGTGGAAGATGAAATAATTATGCTAACTACTCATCTGAAATGCTTGAGAAATATTAATCTAGTGTAATGTTCATAATTCTGTTAGGTAAATAATCTTATTTTCTACTTTATTGAAGATGAAAATGAGGTAAAGGAGGTTAAGTAGCTTGTCTAATGTTACACAGATGCTAAGAAGTAGAGGTAGAATTTGAACCCAAGCACTGTGACTTTAGAAAGGTTCCAGCAGGAAGGGAAAATTATGTGGTTAAGTATATTTTGGGTGATTGGGGCTTTATGTGTCTGATTTTTCCTAGAATTGGTCATAATACAGAATTTTCAATAGCAATGAAAAAAGTGCCTATGAATCTCAGCTATGTACCCCAGACAAAACCTTGCCTGCAATGGATTCCTTAATTTAGTATAATTTTCACTGCATATAAGTAAAATTAAATCAATCATGTAATACTTTCCAATCTATTTGTGACTATAAAAGAATGTAAGTAAAATGAAAGATTAAGAAAACGTTGTAAAATGATTAAAATTACATTCCTAATACTTCTTCATATAAACTTTTATTTATACATGGCATCATAAATACCTGAATCCTTATGAATTCCTCTTCCAGTCCTTTTACAATATTTTTTTCAAACTTTCCCCAGAAGTTAAATCCATGTGGCTCTAAACCTGGTGTTCTTTCCAGCCATGCCTTAAGAAAATAATATTTTTAAGTGACTACATGGTAAAATTTTACATGTATAGAATACATTATAACTAACATTTATGAAATTGACAAAGGAAATCTTCATGGTTTTTAGGAGCAGATGTCATAAGCTTTTTATTCATAAATATTTGTTCTTTTTAATATTTTCTTCATTTATGAAACAGCAATCAATTACACTTCATCTTAATCTTTGGGACAATCGTGATTAAATCATTTAATCTTTACTTCTTAAAATATACATGAATATAGAAAGCCTAAATTTGTTCTATACAGCTATGATAATATCTAAACATTGTTTTAATAAGGTCTACTGGTTACCAAAATACTTTATGACTTAGAAGCTAATGGAATTATGACATGTAAAAGATATAGCCTCTTCTAAATGCAGAAATTTTGTATACTTAGTAACTTTGAAATTAAAGAACCACACAATTATTTTAAGACCCCACACAATTTCTTAATCTAGGAATAAAAGTCCATTTGTGAGTATCTGTAGGTTCTCATTTAACCTCATTTTAATTTCTAAACTAGGTTTGTGTCTTTTTCTGTCTTTTTAATCCCTTATGTGTGACATCATTTATAGGACATTAACCTAAATCCAAATTTACAATACCCAGAGGATTGAGCACAGTGTAATTTACTGGAAAGAAATTTTAATTTGTACAGCCAAAGCCTTTGTGAAAGAAATCCAGACCACACAACTCTTATTTATTAATTTATTTTGAAGAAACAAATGAATAAGTCCTCAAGACTCTTTAGAGAACCACGGAATTTCATCTCAATTTAAGGAAAAAAAAATCATGAAGCATATACCCCTAGTAATATAGTTTGATTAAGGAAAAATATAAAACAGTTAGAAATGAACAATTATGGACTATTTTAAAGAAATACAAGTCATTGAATAATTAATCACATTGAGTTTAAAACCAGCTAATTAAAAGTAAGGAAGTTTAAAAAGATTGTTTTAATAAGATGAGTTTATGAACTATTAACATACAATTGATTATATAAATATTTCTGAAGTTCTTGGAATGGCCCTTAATAGTTTTGATAATATTTTAAATATTTTAATAAATTAAAATTAAAAATTTAATTATTGAATAATTATTTCCATTATTTAAACAAATATGATCCAATTTTAATTTGAATTTTTAAATTCAGATCTACAGAACCTAAATTAATAAGATGCATTGAGTTAGACTTTAGAAAAAAAATTTGCGCATGTACCTCCACTAGTTGCAGAAGTGTCTTTTCCTGCTCAGACTTAAGCAGCAGTTCATTATCTTCTCCCTTGAAGTTATCACGATAATGCCTTCGGTTGTAAGGAACTCTCAAACTCTGAAGGACACCTATCTTGTTTTCCAATAGACGGAACTGCAAACTTTGGAAACCTGATGCTGGAGATAAGTACTCTCTTTGAAAATAAACGGGAGAAGGAAAGCAGAAGAGAAAGGAAGAGAAGGTTGATGTAATTTCCTATAGTGATTTATTTCATTGTGAGAGTGCACCAATTTTGCTCTGTTGGTTATCACCAAGAATAAGAGACACACAACTACCTAGAGTTGGACCTATGATTTGGACATTCGTGAAATAAAGAAAGAGAGCTATTCAAGCGTCACTGTTACTGTTAGTCAATCCATCTAAAGTTGGGAACTTTATATAGTTTGTGAAATATAACATATGTGTGTTATATACACTAAGTTTGGTCCCAAGAAGAAGACAGAGCAAAACATTGGGCATTTTTTAAATCCCTCAATGCTAAAAAATTATTTATAAATATTATTCAATCCCACCAAAAATGACATTCTTGAACATTATTATTAATCTAAATACCTAGTAGTATTATGAATTCCAACTGAAGTAAAATGCATGGGATATTGCTGAGCACATGATATACACTCAAATAATACTAATATTCCCATCCCCCACAACCACCCAAACTCTTATATCCTTTTAAATCTCCATTATCAAATACACTTTAAGATATCAAAATTTTAAATCTACCTCAAAGGAATTCTACTACTTTTCCATTGATTGTCAAATATGTTGGAGAGGACACTGCCTCTTATATCATATAATGCACCTGTTGTAAAGTTTCTGAAGAAAATTTCTTCACAAATTTTATTAAAAGATTTGTCTTTTCTATGGATATATATATAGATACAGATATATATATATGTATATCAGTGAATATTTTGTCATTATGTCATTTAGTTCCATTATGCCATTTAGAACTAGATTTTGTGGTTCAATCCATAAATTACATTGACACCTTTGATTGGCACAATTGACATGCTTCTTTGTATATCATTCCTGTTTCCTTTCAATTTTTAATTTAAAATATTTTAAATTCAGTTATTACCTTTGTTTTATTATCCATTTCAATCATTTTGGTAAATTGTTTAAAGTCTTTAAAAAAAAAAACCAAAGCATATGATGAATTGAAATAAATTGATCATACTACGCTTGTATGAAAAATCAATGGTGCAAGGTTCTTAATAATTTCTTAAAAAGTCTGTAAATGCTTACAGCATCAAAGCACCATTAGTAAAATAGTCTCTTCATGTCACATGACACACCCATTCTTCTTTTCCCCCTCAAGAATGAAAAGATGAATACCATTGCATTTACAAAAGAAACAAAAGCCACAGATCCACACCTGAAGTCATTGAAGTCCAAGGCTGTCATTGTTTCCAGAATGGAAAACTGCTGTACCAGTAGTTTAAGGATCACTGCCACCCGGTGCATCCGAGTAACAACCTTAAGCATATTCCTTTCATCCCTGACCTGATGATTAAGAAATAAAACACTGAGTAATCAATTCTGATTTCTAGAAGATGCAAAATAAACTGTAAATAGCAAGACATCCTATTAACTTTATCTCTTTTTTAAGTGGCACATTGGATCTAAAATTTGCCCTAACTATATGTTGAACTGATCGCAACTTTAAACTGTGCGCAAGGAATGTCAGAATCATTTTTCTTTCTTTAAAAATATTAAATTATATGGAAGCAACTTAGAAGAAAATTCTGGAACACAACTCCCACTGATTTCAGAGCATGTTTAGCATGTTTCTCTTTCAGTTTTGCTTCAAAGAATAAGGGTCTCAAGGTAACATGAGAACTTCTGGGTGAGAATTAAGCAACATCTGGATAAATGTGCTCTTCACTTTAGAAACAAAATCATCAATAGGAATGAGAGTCACAGATGTGAGAAGAGCAGTGTCTGTACATGTAAGTTCCCTCTTTCCAAACCCTTTTGGACCACGGGCACAGAGACAGGGCCCTGAAAGTGTGTGAGAGGAGGTGGAGAGTACAGTTCAAACTGCTCCAATTGCCTGAAGCTCTGCTCTCCTTCCTCTCTGTCCTTTAGGCCCTTTTCCTCCTTTTTCTCCTTTTCTCTTTTTCTTCCTCTTTATACTGTTTCTTCACTCCTTTCTTCTTTTCATTGCTCACTTTCCTCATTATCTGTCCTATCTTCTCACAGCTAAAGCTCAGAATAGTAGTCATTAGAAATACAATCCTGGTACCTAAACTCTATCAGCGAGCCGGCAACTAAGCATCATTTGTAAAAATATTTTTCAGAGAAAAGAAAACTTGAGTTCTAAACAAGGAGCTTGAAGAGGAAATTTGAAAGTCAGCTGAGAGTAACATGTAGGTCCAGGGTAGAAATGGCAGTGGGAAAATCCAACGGAGGTCTTTTTGAGAACTCAGGGTGGTGTTTTTATTATTAAGCAATAATCTTACCATTTGATGTTAAATTTTTAAATTTTGCTCATTACTGAATATTTTCTATATTCTCCAAAAAACCTATGCAACCAATACCAACATGATAACTTACATGGCCATTCTGAAAAATCTCTCGAACAGAATCTAATTCCCAGAGGATTTGCTTAAACCAGAGTTCATAAGCTGCAATAAGAAATCCATTATCAGTGGGAAGGTTATGGAGAACCTCTTTAACTATAATTTTATGAGACACGTGGATAACACAGTAAAAGAGAAAAGAAAATGAAACTTAATAAAAAAGGCCAATAGAGACCTATTTTCATGTCAGAAATAAATATTTAAAATAGCTATAATAGTTTCCTTTTAGTGAATATTGTAATAAGCCAGGCACATTATCTATATGCTTTATGTTCATTATTACTATATTTATTCCTTTCAACATACTTATCATTAAGGTCTTTTGAAGATAAAGCACATAGCCCAAATATAACTTCTTGTGTGGAAGCTGGAGACATGTGGGGAAGCAGAAATTATACTCAGCTTCGGCTATAAACTGAAAAATTGATATCCACCAAATTAAGTCAAAGACTCTAGGGATTTAAGACTTTGACATTTTAAAGCAAATTTAATTAAAATGCAGTGTTTTGCTTTGTTTATTTGTGAAACACCTAGCAACTTATGGTCTCAGAACAAATAGGAAAGTGTCCAGTTGCTTGTACTAAAACAATAATGGCAAATTTGGCTAATTCTCAGGGGCAGATTTATCTATTTATTTATTGCAGTTGATACAGCATTATCCAGTATACCTTCTTTCAGAATATCCATTTGAGTGTAAGGCTATTTGTTTAAATCTGAATGCTGCCAAAGTATTTCTGTGGAAGGATTTAGGCAGGGCCTTTCCTTCTGAGTTTGTTTTCCCCTTTCTCTAGAGGCCATCTAAATAATAAAATTGCTGTTGATGAAAAGTGATACAGCATGGCATATTGGTAGAAGCACGGTTGGAATCAATCCACCTGAAGTTACTAACAACATCACCTGTGGCGAAAAACTCAATTTTCCTGAATTTCAGCTTACTCATCTGTAAAATGGTCAGTCACCCAACTTCAAGCACAAGCCTATGACAAACAATTTTAAGATATGTAATGCTGTGATACATTCCAGTAGACATTTTGACTCTTGTGTATTACCAGATGATTCATGGCAGGCATAAAATGATTCTCCCCATAGGCTTGTCCTCCCCGGAGGATTGGAATTCCCTACAAATAAGGACTTGATCATATTCATCTATTTCCCCTCAGTACCTAAGTCAATGTTAGGCATAAAGTAAACACATGGTGATTATTCCATGATTAAGTAAAGTAAACATTCAATGTAGTTATAAGATGAACATAGAAAGTTAATAATCTTAGAAATCTTTAGTACATCCTATTTGAAACTATCATCCAGGTAAAAAGCTATGTTTCTGTACTAATTAGGGGAATCCAAATATAACTTTAAATTATGTTCAAGGAGATTTGGGGGCAAGCTAATTTTCATGTTTGGACAAAGAGCAAATCAAACATTTGCCAATCAGTTTTTGTAACCTATTTTTCTGGTTTAATGTTGTATGGCTAGTCCCATGAGACCCGACCTGCAAGTTGTAACTGTAGGATGGAAATAATCCAATAATGATAGCGACCATTTGTCATGTGCTTATTATATACCATGCCTTGGACTAAGTACTTAATGTACATTATCTCATTTAATCTTCACAAGAATTATATGAGTGAGAAGATTCAATAACTATCTCATTTACAGATGGGGAAATGGAGGTTCTAAGACCTAAGCACTTGTCCAAATTCACACAGTTTATAATGGGATAGATGGGATTCTACAACAGTTTTGTAATTCCAAATCCGGGCCAGTCTGCTATAATTCCTTTCTTATTGATTTTGCCTTGGTATAAACCAACAATACAAATGCAAACAAAAAACAGAAGTAATACATTAAGCCAATTGTTTTCCATTTTTATTTCTTTAACTGAAAAGAATTTATCTTTCCAATCAGTGAGATTTGATTTAATGAGACAAAGAATTGGTGGGGCAATGGAACATGTCTAGGCAAGGTCACCAGCCAGCATGAATCCTTGGTCTCTGGTCAACCAGGGGACAGTATTATGGCACTGACAACCTTATAGTAAATGTTCTTAGTATTTTGGACCTCTTTAAGATACATAAATGTGCATATTCATGAGATGTTGAGCAAAGTTTCAAAGAGTCCAAGGACCCTTCTAAATTCCTAAGCCTATACTCATATGCTTAAAACCACAGACCAAAAGTTAGTAGGCTGAGAAAATAAACACACGTTGTAGGCAAAATTCATATTCTTCTCTCATAGGCATATATAAATCCACAAGAAATTTGAATGTTTTGGTTTCTAGAAAATAGTTTTTTAGAGTTCTAATATGAGGAATAATAATATCTTCACTTGCAATTTCTTTGTGAAATTTCTGGAAATGAAAATTACCCTTGGAGTGAAGGACAAAGCTAAAGTCCCACTTGACCCAATTAGCAATGAAGTAACATAAAGACCTTTATAATCCCCAGCAGGAAGTCCTGTGAGAATTTATCTGGCAGCAAAATATTCTCAAGCATTCAAACAAAGGTGATTTCCTTGATCTTTCACCATCTAATAGTAAAAAGAATTGTAGCTGTCCTCATTATTGACGGGAAATGTCTGGAATAGTTATTCTCCCACCCCTTGTGTAACTTACCTTGATGAGTTATGATAAAAAGATGTTCATCATGGATTTTATTTCCTTTTATTTCACTTTGAAGTTCTTGTGCATTCAAAACTTTTTCCAACTTTAAAAGAAAAATAGAAAGGCTGATTTTGAACTTGGTTTTTATCAATTTTAAAAATAAGTAAGGGGGCCGGCTCGATAGCCCAGTGGAGCTGCCACGGACAGGGCAAGAGCTGCCACGGGCAGGGCAGGTCGCCCGCGGATGGAGCGCAGTAAGCCACCCGCGAACTAAAAGCCGGCCGTGAACGGACGCAGAGACCGCCCACAAGCGGGGAAAGCCGCGCCTGCGCAGTGACCACTCTCGGCGCGTCGCCGCAGCAGGGGGAAGGGGAGATATGTAATAAAATAAATAAATCTTTAAAAAAAAATAAGTAAAACACAAGTCTCAAAAATTGCCAAATGCTCAAATTCTTGGGAAACAATTTAAGTTTTTAAAATCATGATTGATTCTGGTCATAAAGGGTGAGTTGAATTTGTGATTTTTATTCTTCCCATAAAAATTCTATTTGGGAGAATTCTATCACAGCAAATGCTAATTAAACTCACTAAAAAGTTATATCCCTCCTATCTTATGAACTAAGTATAGTAAAAGCTTGATAACATACTTAGTTGACTGTGCATCTGCCATCCTTTTATTATCTTAAAGAGCCTTGTCTAAGAAACTCTTAATATTCTTCTTCAGCTCATCCTTTTGGAAACCCATCGATGGAGGCATAAATCTAATCATTTTCTTTCTTAAAGGATATAGAAGACAGACTGCAGCATACCCCAAAATAATTTCCAAATACCTTACTTGTTAACATGCTTCTTTTATTAACTGATGATTTCAAGAAAACTCTTACTGTGTCAAATACTACATTATGAGAAGGATTTAAAAGTGAACCTTTTTTTGGATGCATTTTCAGTTAACCTAGGCTGGAACTGATTGACCAATTTTTATTTACACAAGTTGTGAAATCCCTGCCTGCAATCTACAAGTTATTTAATCATTTATAATCTTGTACCAAGACCCTGGATTTCCTACTCTTACTGTACATCCAGCGGAGAGGTGAATTTTCATCTGTCTTCTGAATTGGTCTAAAAACTTTTGAAGAAGCCTAAATTTGTAAGAAGAGGCTATCTTTAGATCCAGAGTTACCCAGAATGAGTTTTAGTGAGAGAGAAATTAAAACAACAAGATGAAAATGTCACTTAGCAGATTTTCATCCCAAAGAATAGACTACACCTTGACACTTACATGAAGGTAGTCCCCATAGATAAGTCCTCCTTTGCTGGCTCTATTCACACCAGTTTGTGATTTGTCTTCTTCACTGCCTTCTACAGATAGTTTTTTAAAAGCAAACCTGCAGAATCAGTAAAGGAGAAGAAAAAAAATAGAGGTTGAGGAAACACAGGTACCTAATAAAATGGATGATCATCGTTCTTAATATTCATTTTTTCAGAATATATTCTTAAACGAGCAAATAAAGGAAGCAGTTTTCAATGCTTTTTAAATTCAGAAATTAAAGATCTCATGCGTGGCCCTTTTAAGAGCCTATTCATACTCAGAAGAGAGATAAATACTCACCCGAAGTTGTTTCCTAAATACGGACACCCACTCATGGCAGTGATCAGTGATTCACGGTTTGAGAGTTTGAGAAGCAAGGTAGGTTTGTCTCTCCTAATGGATCATCTCAATGACCTTCCCAGAAGTTCCGCAGCTGCCTTTTATGTCTCTTGCTCACCTGGCACTAGCCAATCGCCTGTCTTGGGGTCCTCCTACCTGGGCTCTCACTTCAATTTGAAAAGAAGCTAGACTCCTATCAACATTAGAGTTGTTTTATATTGCTGATCATTTGTTTGCAACAAGAGTGAGAATATTCTGCCAAATTTATTCATGCGATTTGCCAGGATATGTTTATGTCCAAAGTAACAAACAACAAATTAATCATTAGTGGACAAGGTCTTTTTAAAAAGAAGATATTTGATTATTAAATTCCAAGAACATATTTAACATAGTGTTAAGTTATATAAGATGATGAGCTTGTAAAAACCAAACATTTTTTCTCTCAGGTTTGGATATTCTTGCTACTCTTCAACCAAAAAACAACCTTGAGTGTCTCCTAGGAGGGAAATTCAGTGTCTAATAAAGGCAAAATCTCTACTTTTATCAAGCCATCAGAGTTCTTGCTTAGATCTTATCTGATCATTATCAGGAGTTAAGTTCCCAACATTTTGCATTAGAATTGAAATGGGTACTACTAATTTACTTTTCTTCTCTAGTGGTATACCAAATTCAGGGCAATGGATGCTGTCCATGCTGGGTACATTGTCCACAGGTAATTTTAAAACAATAACCATGCAGCCACAATTCTAAACAATGTCAGTGATAAAGCATTCTTCCTAAAAAGAAAAGTTATTTATTGGTCTAAGTTCTGAACCATTGTTGCATGGACTTGTATCAATCCAAACAGAAGCTGCCATCCCATGCCTGGAACCCCACTGTTGCTTGCCAAGACTACAAATAGAGATCAACTTTTCCATTTATTGCACCCTCTAGAATGGTGTTTGTTGTCTAATTTACTAAAGAAATTAGGAGTCAAAAACCTCATTTCTAGTCTTGGCTCTGCCACTGATTGTGTGATATGAGAAAAGAGATTTAACCTTTGTACATATCAACTTCCTTATCAAAAGAAATAAAATGGTTTAAAAGATTAATTTTGAACTCTCTGATCCACCCTAAAATACAGATTTTATTACTCTATAGTAAATTATAACACAGTTAATGCAAAGTTGTGCAGAGGTATAAATAACATGAAAATGCTGTGTTATAAAAGAACTAGAAAATCATCAAAATAGCATCCCAAATCCCTCATGTTTTCTTTGTTTTTTACAGATGACTCTTGTAATTTCTCTCACACTGGCTAGAGGGCTTTCCTGGAGGAGCTGTGGGATCACTGTCCTTGAAGCCTGCGGCAGTTTGATATTATTTATGAATTCCAAAAAGAAATATAGATTATATTTGTAAACTGGTCTGTTACTCTGGGTGTGATAACACTTTGAATGTATTAGATTCAGCTGATAAGTCTGATTAAATTATGTTAAGATTAGGACTTTGATTCAACCACATCTTAGAGTGCAACTCAGTGTTGAGTCCCAACCTCCTTGGTGAGCTGATAAAACAGATGCTCACATTGAAGTAGACACACACGAGAAGACAGAAAAAGACACGGCAGAGGAGAGAACTTAGTTTTGATGCTGGAGCCCTGAGAGAGAGGAGACATTACATTTGCTTGATAGTTTACAGCTGACCTTGTGATGAGACCAGAGCAGCTGAGCTGGGAAAGAAACAAGCCTTGGGAAGAAAGACAAGCCCTCCAGACTACAGCTGAGATCAGAAGAAACTGGGCCCATGGAGCCTTAAGAGGAAGGAGGAAGGCTGAACCTTCG
>PVKH010030562.1:0-12466 GCA_004027955.1 Chaetophractus vellerosus
GTTAACAGTGCTGAGGTTGGCTGAAGTACAGGTAATTTAGGTCATACTATTTAGTGAAAATACCAAGACCTTTCCAGCTAGTTGGCACTTGGCAGGATATTCCAATCCCAACAATCAACATTCATGTGATGCTTATAGCACATCATGGAAACATTATCAAAGGAAAGGGTAAACATCAATCTGATGCTTAAGAAACACTTTAAATTACTGGAATAAAATTCAACAATTAATCTTAGTTCATGTTTTTTATTAATCCATACACAATTACTTGTCTTCTGGTTTGTTGAAGCAGTAAGTCAGACAACACTTGCCACAGTAATGTCTGTCGAAGTGGCTGGCCATAAAAACTCCGGCACCACATTCATCTGAAGGGCACTCCCGACGAAGGCGACTAATTTTGCCATTCTCATCCACCTGAAAAATACAAAAACGCTGTTGTAAGAGAATTGTACAACATATTCTGAAATCTTTAAATTACCACAACAAAAAAGCCTGCAAATTTAAGTCCTGCTTTACAAGTGGTAGATGGAACTATGACCAGGACCTAGACATAATTTCAAAGTCAGTACCCTGGCTTTGGAACAAGCTACTAAAGGTGAAACATGATAAAAGCTCTATTCAAATTCCAAACAGGAACTTCAGAGCTTGAAATCAACCAGAGATTGATGGAAAACTTAAAATAGCTCATTTAAATCAAGAGTAGGTAAATACTGCATATCCAATCTAATCACTCCATTAGTTTGTTGATGTTCTCTCCATCACCTTGTACTGACTCACCTTATAGTATTTCAGGACAGCCAGCTTCACCTTCTTTCTCTTATGCTTATTCTTCTTGGGAGTAGTATAAGACTTCTTCTTCCTTTTCTTAGCACCACCACGAAGTCTCAACACAAGATGAAGAGTGGACTCCTGTTAATTTAACACAGGATGAACAGACTTTAATGGGGTGCAATGACTTACACAATTTGATCTACAAGAATGTCTTAAAAAAAAGTATCTGATTCTAACTACCTGTTTACAGAAAGTTTAAAAAAAAAAAAACCACATGAAATAACCTAATAGGATACAATCAGCAAAATCTAGAATGTTAAAAAAAATATAGCATTATTTCTCAAATATGTATAGGACTCGGAAATCTTTCTAAAATGTAGTTTCTGCTCCAGAAGCTACAGGTGGGAACTCAAATTTCTAGGAAAAAGTTCCTGGGTGTTGAGGGAAATGCAGCTGGTCTTCATACCAGGCCCTAGACTAAAAGATCAGATTTTGTCATCAAAATGACAAAAGGGGAAGAAACAGTTAAAAAAAAATGTAACAAAGACATTAATGACAAAAATTGTTGTCCACTGAACTGTTAAATTTGGGGGGAGGGGGTGCTGGTGAAGCATCACTGTACCCATGTTAATTGCTAAAGCTAGAAAATAGGTCTATTTACTTAAAAAGGACTTTTTGTTTTCCTAAACAGACCTTTTGAATGTTGTAGTCAGACAAGGTTCGTCCATCTTCCAGTTGCTTGCCAGCAAAGATCAGTCTCTGCTGATCAGGAGGAATTCCTAATGGAAAAATAAAACCACAGTCAAATTTATAATAACCCTGAACCAACTAATGTACTTACTTATTTGAATCAAAGCGATCACAGAGCTCTTAATATAGGTTAGGCATGCTTCTAAATGTCTACACATTTAACCTCATTTAATCTTTAAGGCAGTGCACGGATTCCAATCTCTGCAGGACTGCACCATGCTCGTATTTTTCCGAAGCGTTAGTCTCTTGGTCAGCGTGACCACTTCCCACCCCACCCAGAACAGATATATGGCTCTACAGATTAATTTTCCTGAACCGAGAAAAAAAAATCAAACTTGCCTTCCTTATCCTGGATCTTGGCTTTCACATTTTCTATTGTATCAGAAGGTTCAACCTACAAATTTAAAAATGCAATACATTGACAACACAATCAGCATCCAGCACCGTCAAGAGCGAGCGGCAGCCGGGGTCACACATGCTCGTACCCAACCAACCGCGTGAGAGCACCCTCTTCCCCGCCACGAGAAGGGACTCCGGCTTTGGCTAACTAGCCTGACCAACTTGGGGGCTCCAGGCCCAATCTTCAGGCATCGAAAACCAGGTCTAGGCCTTCGCTCAGAAATCAACCCTCAATTCGGGGCCTGGCTTTAGATCCGAAACTCGTAAGCAAGAACTAAGGCGAAACACCGCGCCGGTCCCGAAATCCACCTCAGGACCTTATTCTGGGCCTATGACTTCCTCGCACCACCTGGTCCGTACCTCAAGAGTGATGGTCTTTCCCGTCAGGGTTTTCACGAAAATCTGCATCTTGGCGGCGGTTCCACCTGAGAATGAGGGAAAGGAGAAGTCGGATTAGACTTGGGGTCACAGAAGGGAGAAGCGGGAAGGTCGCTAGCCGGAGAGCGGCCAGGGAACACACACTCACCACAGATGGCGGATCGCAAAGGAAGAGCGCGGCGCCGGCCCACGGGTTTCCCAGAGACCCTTGCCGAAAGCCCCACCCCTTAGGTGACCATACCAATGCCTGACTGCCGTCACAGTGGCGGTCCAACCGAGTGCCCGCCCAGATCCTGAACCTCATTTTCCTCACTTTATCAGCTTAACCTTCGGAATGCTCTTTAAATGGTAGATTTAGCCAACTTTAAAAAATGTTTTTTAAAAGGCTTTTCCCATACAGTCTAAGGGGATTTGCGGTCTTAAAAGGGGGGAGGGGTTGAGCGAGCCTCATTGGGGAAAAGGGAGGAAGTGAAAGTGTGTTCTGGGAATTGTAGTTTCCCACTGCTCTCCTCTGGTTAGGACTACTTATCCCAAGATGCAGTTCCACAGGCTCGGGTCCCTAGTTACAAAATTCAAGCCCTAGAATCGGTGTTTGGAGAAAGGGATTAAGGTGAGGAGGGGAGGAGAGGAGGAAGGTAAAGGTTTGGGGGAGGGTGGGAACGGGCCAGAAATGACTAGAGGGAAAAGTTAAGGGGCTAGAGAAGTGCTTGGGATGCCTAGGTGTCGTTCACTCAGAGGCTGTGAGCCTCCGAGGATCTTTCATCCGCTGGCTGCTCCCTGGGCCTCCAAGTGAAAGGAATCCCTGTGACCGACCCCACTCAAAAGTAGATGAAATCTTCGTTCAGCCTTTTCTCATTCTTTAGGTCCACCAGGTCCTCAACCGTAATCTCCTAGCCTAAGGAAAGTTCTGGGCCTGGTGTGTCACTCCTTGGTGTGAAATGGTTTAACATGTTGAAAAATCTCAGGAGGTTTTTGAATGGATTTTTGAAATGAAGCCATAAGGGAAAGAATCCTGCAGAATGGTTCTTTAGTTATAGAATTTCCAAGTTTGGACCTTGGGATTGGTGGTGAAGGACCTGAGTGTGGTAGGGTGCTCTCCCAGCAAGGCAGGCCCATTGAAAGTGAGTTACAGTCCTCTCGGTTTTCTTCCTACTCCACAGACTACAGAGTCCTTTCTAATGTACCTTTTTAGTGCCTTTTCTATTCTCCATTCCCCTGTCCATAAGTTCAGGCTCTCCTGAGAGTATAAAGAGTTAATTATCTAACTTCTAACCTGTCTCCAGTCTTTCCCATTTTCCACCCACCTTCACTATTACCTTCAAAATAGGCATTCTGAAAAGTAAAAATGACTGTGTCATTATTCTACTTCAGATACCATCAGCTCCTCTTCACCTTCAAAGTAAAGCCCAAATTCCTTAGTATGACATTTGGCCTCTGCCTGCCTTACAGCCTAACCTATGAAACCCATTACTCATTTTACTCTTTAATAACATTGAACTAATTAAAGTTCCTGACTTACGATCTCTTATGCTTGGCACTTCTAAAGAGTCCCTTACCTCTTCTCAACACTAATCATCCCCTAGTCTGCAACTAGTCTCTCTGCCTTTACAACATACCTCCTTGAGAGAGTTTTATACTCATTGTCTCCAATTGACTTTTTTTTTTTTTTTTAAGATTTATTAATCCACCCCCCACCCCCATTGTTTTTGGGCTCGCTGTCTGTCCTCTGTGTCCATTCACTGTGTATTCTTCTGTGTCTGATTGTCTTCTCTTTAGGCAGCTGATCCTGGGACCCTCCAGAGTGGGAGAGGGGCTCTCAATCTCTTGCACCACCTCAGCTCATTGGTCTGCTGCGTCTTTCATTGTTTCTCTTCTGTCTCTTTTTGTTGTGTCATCTTGCTGCACCAGCTCTCTGCTCAGACCAGCACTCCACGTGGGCCAGCTTGCCTTCACCAGGAGGCCCCAGGAATCAAACCCTGGACCTCCTATATGGTAGATGGGAGCCCAATCACTTGAGCCACGTCCGGTTCCCTCCCATTGGATTTTGAACCACTCCTGTCAGGCTTTTGTCCCCAACCATTCTACTGAATTTTAGGGTCACTGATGACCTCCCTGATGTTAAATTCAATGATAATTCATCTTACTTGATCTGTCAACAGCTTTTGACATTGGATCACTCCCTCCGTCTTTGATATACTTTCTTCATCTGACATCTAGTATACCTCACTCTCAGTTCTACCTCTCTTGATGCTCTTTTCTAGACTCTTGCTGCTTTTTTCCCCCATTTTTAAAAACAAGGGTATCATTCACACTTGAACATATATAAACAATAAGTATTTAATAAAAGTTGCGAACTACAAAACAAACATATATAACATACAGGGCTCCCATACATCACCCCACCTGCTGCTTTCTCTTGATCTCTAAGACCTCTAAACTTTGGAGGGCCTCCAATGCCCAGTCCTTGGACCACTGCTCTGTTTACATTTGCCAGGTCATCTCATTCTGTCTTATAATTTGTAAGTGCATTTATTATGCAGATGACTCCAATTTTCTCTCTCACTCAACTGAAATCCAGACCCACATATCCACCTACTCAACATTTCTAATAGGCAAACCCCAAACTCCTGATGAAATTCACTCTTCCCATCTCCATAAATGGCAATTCCCAACTTTCCAATTACTTAGGCCAAAAATTTATGGTTATCCTTGACACCTTTCTCATAGCCCACATCTAATCCCTCAGCAAATCATGTTGACTTCATTTTCAATATATGTTCAGAGCACATTTTGCCACCTTCACCACTGCCACCTGATTCAGCTACCATCATCTTTTGCCTGGATTGTTGCAACAGTTCTTTGACCAGAGTCTGTTCTCCATAGAGCAACAAGAGCAATTCTTTAAAAATGTAAGTCAACTGATTTCACTCTTCTGCCCATAGCTCTTCAGTGCTTCTTATATGTGGGAAAGCCTAAATTCCTATATGTGAGGCTGTCTCTCCAGCACTGTTGGAAGGCCACTGTCCAGCCTGTTGCTCCTCTTTCCCAGTCTGCCCAGAGAAAGGGGTACCTTTTCCTAACCTGCACAAAGTTGTCCCCATGAACGGGCGCTGCTCCTGCCTTCAAGGCCCTATACCTTAAATGATCTGTCAGGTAACTCTCTGACCTCATCTCTTCTTTTCCCTTGTCTTTCTTTTCTAGCCGCACTGGCCTTGCTGTTCTTTAAACATACTCTCCTGCCTCGAGGCCCTTGGACTTGCTGTTCTCTCTGCTCGACCACTTTTCTCCCAGGTATCCACATGAACTGCTTTTTTTTTTTTTTTTTCTCCAGATTTCTCCTGAAATGTCACCTTGTCAATGAGGGCTTTCCTCTTTACTGACTTGCTACTTTATTTCAAATAATATCCTCCCACTTTCCTTACTCTCTGTCCCCCATAATCTGCTTTATTTTTCTCCATACAACTTACCCCCATCTGTCATACTATATTTTTACTTGTGTATTCTCTCTCCACTCAGAGATAAGCTTTGTGAGGTTAGGGTCTTTGTTTTGTTCAGTGCTATATCTCCAGGGTCTAGAATAGTCCAGACATACAATAGTTGGTCCAAAATATTTATTGAATAAATGAATGCAGCACAGCTTAAGCACCACCCTCCCTGTTCAACTAGAAATTTTCCCTAATGTTTCCCAACCCTCTCCCCTCAGCCTAGTGAGCTGTCCCTCTGGGCTCCTGTAACCTATTGTGCTTACCTCTTGTCACACACTGCTCTATAGCAGTGGCACATTTGCTAGACCCATTAGATCTGATTGGGAACCCTTGTTTTCTGTGTATCACTTAGTGTCTAATATGAGAATAAGTGAATGCTGTTCTTGGTTGCTTTATGTACTTTAGTGACATTTTATAGATGATGAACTTTAGCTGTGTTCTGGTTTGAGGGCATTGCAAATCAGATATCTTCTGAGCAGACCAGATTATTACTCAGTGATTATTCATCATTCAGCATTTTTTTTTTTTTGAGTACGAACTCTACTGGAAATTGTACCATGCCCTGGAAATATAATGGAGAATGAGACTATTTTGATTTCTGACCTTGTCAGCCTAATGGAGGAGAAAGAATATAAACAGAAAGTCTACAGTACAGTATAGTATGATTGTATGATAACACCATGATGGGGAAGTACATAGTACTGTGGGAGAAGATAGCAGTAACACCTGACCTAGTTTAAGGAACTCTAAGGAAGCTTTCCTGCAGCTTCATAGGCTGAGATCTGAAGAATGAGTAACACCCAAGAGAATGAGGGTGATGATATGCTATGTGTGTTGGTGTGGGGAGGGGCGGAAGGAAACCCATGGACGGAGAGGGAATTATGAAGGCCCTACGGTAAGAGAGCAAGTTAATGGTTGTAGGGATGGGGGAATGGGAAGGACTTTAGGGACATGAGAAGACTAGATTTGGTTAGAAAGAAGAAGAATCCCTGAATCCTAAAGGGCATTGATAGACCAGATAAAAGAACTTGGATTTTATCCAAAAGTAATAGGAAGCCTGATATTCAAATGTGACCACTTCACTCCATGATCACACCCATTCCTTCCTCCTTTGACTTTTATCCTTTACTATCTGAAATTACACGATTTATATGCTTATAGTTTGTCTCTCCTTCTGGATTATAAGCTCCAAGAGGCCAGGGACTTTATCTACTTTTTGCCCAATCCCTAGCTATAAAACAATGCCTGGCACTTAGTAGGCACTTAATAATTACTGGTTGAATGAATGAATAAATTGATTATTTATTTGAGAAAACTGCTGTTCCATTTACAGATTAATACCTTATTGGAATACTGTATGTTTATTTATATATTGACTTTTTGTAATTCAGTTTATAACAAAGATAAATTTGGCCTTTATTAAACTTTGAAATTATTTTGGTTTCTTCCCTCCATTATATGGCCTCTAGGCAGTATTTACAGGCCAACTATGTTATTTCAGATAACCGGATATCAATTATATTACCAAACATTGTAAAATTGATTTAGATGGGTATTTATCACAGCCTTATTTTTCATAGTGAAAATGTGTAACAGTGGGGGAATTGTTAAATAAATTATGGTATACCATACCACGAAATACTAGGCAATCAATATAAGTCATGTTTATGAAAAATATTTAACAACATGGAAATGTGCTTATAGTATTAAATGCAAAAATTTAGGAAACAACTGAATATCGAGTTTGATCCCAATTTTTATAATTATAAAGATTGGAAGGAAATATACCAAAATATTAATAGTGATTATCTTTGGGTTATAGGATTCTGGATGATTTTAGTTTTTTTTTTTTTTTAATTTTATTGAAGTATATCAGTCATGCATGAACATATATAAACATTAAGTATATAGTGAAAGTTGTGAACTTACAAAACAAACATGCATAACATCATACAGGGCTCCCATACATCACCCCACCACCAGTACTTTGCATTGTTGTGAAACATTTATTAGAAATTATGAAAGAACATCGTCAAAATATTACTACAGTGCTAACTATACTCCATACCTTACATTTGCTGTATTTCTCCCCCAACCCACCCTATTACTTTTTTTTTATATTTACTTTTATCCCTCCATATGGGAGACAGATGCCCAACCATTTGAGCCACATTCGCCCCCCTGCTATATCTCTTAAGCTTGACCAAAGATACCTAGAGTTACAGTCATTTCCCATACAGGATAGTCATATAATAAATCAGGCTTGGTTTATCACCAGCGTTCTAAAAACCAGACCTAGGGAGAAAAATTAGGTTTGGGGACACATGCATGGTTTCTAATATAGCGAATGTTTAGCCTACCCTGATTATCACAAAATCAGGACAGTGAGAATATTCGCAGATTTTAGGTTTTTATCATGTTTTTTTTGGATTTTATTTTCCACATTTTATGCCATGAGTATATACTGTTGTAATCAGGGGCCTACATTAAAATGTTTCTGTTTGGTGTTACATGACTAGATCTGAGGAACCAACTTCTCCAACTCCAATTAGATAATGATTCTACTAAAAGAGCAGCATTATGTAGTTGCTTGAAAACTGTATTCAGACGTCCTGTTTATCTTTAACATCATTAGTGGATAGATTTTAGCAGAAGCCCTTTAGCAGAAGTTTATCAACATAAATTTGTTAATTATTTCCAGCTACTGTGAGTGACTGTAATGGGGCCAGATAGACACTGGAGTGGAGAAGTATTTCACCTGTTTGTATCATCAAGAGGCTTACAAACTAATTTTCCTACATGAAACAAATAAAATACTTAACCTTCTATTAGAAAGTGTTATGTTAAACATAAGAAACCATACAGTTGTAGGATACACCTGAGAGAAGTTGTGCTTGATACATGCACTCTCTATTCATTGGGAATAGTCTTTGGTATTTCTACCCCAGAGATACAGCCTATGACAGTAGAATAGTACAGACCAGGGGTTCTTAACAAGAGGTCCGTGAGCTTGAATTGAAATTCAAAAAATTCTTTTTTTTAACAAAAAAAACATTCTTGTGGGGACATGTTAGTGCAGGTGTGATGTATTTACTAAATAATACAAAGTATAGAGTGGGCTTAATAAGGGGTCCATGGTTTTCACCTGACTGGCAAAGTGGTTTGTGGAACAAAAAAGGTTAAAAGCCTTTATTTTTTAAAAAATTAATTTATTTTTGTTAGAGAATTTGTGGGTTTACAGGAATCCCATATACCACTCTATTATTAACACCTTGCCTTGGTGTGGTACATTTGTTGCAATCGATAAAAGCACATTTTTATAATTGTTCTATTAATTATAGACCATGGTTTAACTTAGAGTTCACTGTTTGTGACCATAGACGTTTTAGTTCATAGATAGAAATATTTATTTCAGAGATGCACAGAAAATTTTTTTTTCTGAAACATACATATATTTTTAGACCAATATTTGACTTAATTTTTTAAAGCTTTAGATTAATTGATTGTCTTTTTTTTTTAATTTCAGGTTTATCACAATCACAGCTTTGTTGCAAAAGCAGGTCAAGACAGAACTTTTCTCTGGTAAACAAGTGTGCAGATTGTGACATATGTCAGTGCAAGAAATAAATAAACATGCAGTTCTCCCTCCCATCATTAGTAGAAGTGACCAGGAATTTTTGGAAAGTATTCAAAGATACATAATTACAGAAACTGAAAGAGTGGGCTGTAATGAGGAAGGACCTGCTGATGAATATTACATCATATACCGAAACGTTTTTGATAAGGTATCATAATGCTCTTAAGACAATGGCATTTTCATGTGGGTAGAAATGGTCTGTCTTCACAACTAGTATTCTTGCCTTAGTCATACCAATGCTTGTTTGACCACATTCTATTTATCAATTTTGATAAATTCATTGCATTTGTCAGAAAGGGATGAATGGGGAAAATGCATTGCCTGGTTTATATCACTAGATTGTTAATGAGTGTTTCAGTTATTTCAGCTTAAGTGCAGGCTCTCAGTCTTTGAGCAACAAACTGGTTGTGTGCTTTCATATCATTTTGCCCTTACATCTGAAGGTATTGTCTGCTCTGTTAGGAATTGGGCTACAAGCAGGAACTTCTAATAGTTCCTTATTGTTTCTGGTTTGTTTGTGTTATAAAGTCATGGTTTAGATTTGATCCAGCATATCAAATTGAGAACCCTTGTAGATAAAAGGTCTGAATAGGCAGGATAAACAAAGGATGAGACTGGACTCAACTTGGGAAATATGGAGATGAGATTAGAAAATGTTATGGCTTTATATAATTTATTTGATAATGCTCTTCAAGGTTTTGGAAATACCTATTTTTCCTTATAAACAATATCAGTTTACCAGCATATCCTAATTTTTACCAGCTTTTTTAAACCCCTTTGAAGATACCCTGATAGTAAAATAAGTGAAATCAACATCTTTTTCTTTTTGCTTAGAGAAAATAGTTACTTACATTAAGACCATTGGTCTCTGTGTAAAATGGCCATATGGAAAATAAGAACTCAGTCTTTTGTTTAATTTTTGAACATTACATGTATGAATTTTATTTCTCTAAAAAATATACTGCCTCACTCGAAGGAAAAGTGAACACAAATGTATGATATGTGCTTCCCAGTGGAATTTTAAAAATTGATGCATGTCTATAAGAATATAAAATAGAGGAACAGAGCCTTTTTTTCCTTTTAAGTTATCCAGAAAATTTGTCTTTTAGCGTTGGTACATTGGCACATTAGTTTTATTGCATTCATTGTTATTATGATGAATGATATTGCTTCTTTTTTTTTGGCTTTTATAAAGGGTATTTATTTGGGATAGAAAAATATGGACTGCTTCACAAATTTGCGTGTCATCCTTGTTCGGGGGGCATGCTAATCTCCTCTATCGTTCCAATTTTAGTATATGTACTGCCGAAGCAAGTACAATATTGCTTCTTGGTATGTTAGTAACTGAGGAATATATCAGATAAATGTTTAAATAAAGACAGTGCCTTGAATAGTGTCTGTTTGCCAGGACTATTATGACAAATATCACAGACTGGTTGGCTTACACAACAGGAATTTATGTTTGACAGTTTTGGAGGCTGGAAGTACAAATTAATTGTATCAGCAGGCCATGCTTTCTTAAAAGTTTGTGGCATTCCGGTGGTAGCTTGCATCAATCTCTGCCTCCATCACATGGTGATTTATCTCCTTTGATCTCTCTTCCTATGGCTTCTATTCCTCTTGCTCAGTCATCTGTCTCTGTTTAGATTTCCTCACCTTATAAGGCCTCTAGTCATATTGGATTAAGACCCACCCTGATTTAGTTTGGCCTCATCTTAATAAGATCTTCTAAGATTCTATTTACAAATGAGTCCACACCCACAGAACTGGGGAGGAGTGGGGAGAGGAGGATGAGGACTTGAAGGTCCCAGTTACAGATGAGTTCACACCCACAGACCAGGGGTTAGGACTTAAACAAGTTTTTGTGGGAGACAGGATTCTATCTACCATAAACAGGTTCCATAAATATCAAGAATCTTGTTGGCACTGTACTTGCAGCAAAGCAAAGTTATAACTGTGACATGTTTATCTTTGCATACCCAAATGCTGACTCTTGTCAGAATTTTTTATTACATTAAGAGGTGTCTGGTTTAAATGAGTATAATTATAGTGAAGTCATTTTAGGGATGGTGTTGGTAAATTTAATTCTTATAGAAAAGACATGAGATTAAACAAAAAATATCTACATGTTCCTTTTCTCCCAAGATTTGCTTGTATTAAATAATCCTATTCTTCAGGACTAAGAGGGGATCCAAAGTAGAAATCATTTGTTACTTAGAGAAACTTTCCTTTTGTCTTCTCAATAACAGATAATATGACTTTTCCATTTTTATTTTATTCCAGCACTTTTGATTGTTAATAAAATATTGATGAGTGCCTTGTCTGATCTTCCTTCCTACTTGGAAGGAACTAGTTGAGCAGAAGATGAAAGTATCAATTTACATCTCTGGGTACTTGGAACCAGAGGGCACATATTAAATTGTGTTTTTAAAAAAAGGCTGGGGGGGTTGTGGTTTACCTTGAGAACCATGCTGGGGGGGTTGTGGTTTACCTTGAGAACCATGCCTGAATCATAGCATGGAGTTCCTCAGGCTCATATACCAAGAGATGGAGGTAGGTGATAGAGAGAGCCAAGGACTTAGTGAGCCGTGAAAACCAAATCTACAAAGTGTGAGCTTCTGTAGAAATAAATTATGGAAGCAGCTGGGCTCAGAAAGTGGCTGGCCTTTTGAGTTTCTGGTAACAATTTGTACAAATAGTCTAGATCCATATATAGGAACTGAGGTGAAATGGATACTGGCCCTCTTCTCCTTCAGACTCCTGGTAAATATAGGTGTGGTTTTCTTGGATTTAATGGAAGCCTTCATATGGGGATCTCAAACTTGTATGCCTGCAGAGGCCAGGAAGGTAATTTAAAAGAGTGATGGGCTGGCTCTTAGACAATAAGGAATGCTGGGGATTGTAAAATGAAGATGCAACTCAGTCTAAAGCTCCAGCTGATTATTGCTATTAAGGAATGAGGGTTCCATGATGGTAGATTTTTCAGAGTTTTTGAGAGCAAAATGTTTTTTTAGGTCAAGCAAAACTGTTGTATTCTACCTGTAGT